>JAHKKF010521222.1:16183-29952 GCA_019740295.1 Labeo calbasu
AGCAAACAGGATGTGCTTTCTGCCGTCTCTGTCTTGAGCGTGTAACTTCGAAACTCCGTATATACTTTGAAAAAACACATATCTATAGAGAGCGAAATGTCTATTTTTAAATGAACCAATTCAAATGAAAAACAAATATTCTCAGATTATGTAATCCGTATGAAACAAGCATACAGGCACATTTACTACTGCGGATATGACGAGTCAGTGTCACCGACTTCATCTCAAGCCGAAAATGAAACAAAAGCACTAGTTTATCAATAAATTATTAAGTTAGTGCAGCCTTTATATTCATAATCATTACTTCTGCCAGTGTGCTGTAGCAAGCTTTATGTGTGCGCTTAAGTGCTTATAAGGCTATGTTGGCAATTAAAGGTTCATTATATACATGCGATTAGTCGACTAATGCTTAAAATGAACAACTACTAGTCAACCAGAAAAATCTTTAGTCGAGGGCAGCCCTTATCTTTAATATTTAGCCATTTATTTATGACAGAAATGTTATAGCCACTGTAATTTCTTGACTATGTGGACATCAAAACGTGTAAACGTGACAGTTTAAACTTAAAATCTAAATTTTGAAATCACGATGAACAGTTAGCATATTGAGAAAGATATTGATGTATTCTCCTGTGTTTGCATAGGTTTATAAATCATTTACCTTACAAATCTGATGAAATGGTGTTCCCAGATGAATGTTATAATACACTCAAACTCACAACAATATGCAGAGATGGAATTTGAGATGCTCAGCACATATATATGATAACAGTTAATGTGGAGTAGCATTTATTGTGAACAGATCCGATCTGAGACAAACGTACGTAGCCTACACACAGGGTTGCCAGGTTTTCACAACAAAACCAGCCCAGTTGCTACCTAAAAGTAGCCCAAAACCAGTGCAGTCACATTTCGGTGGGGTCCCCTGGTAAAAATTGCGTTACCGGGATGAGATACACATTTTTTCTGTGGTGTTACCCTGGTAAAATTTGCATTCTAGGGGCTAAATATCACATTAGGGTTGCTTAAATCTGCAGACATGAATAACAACCCGCAGCAAAAGTGTTAAAGTAGCCGTAGACTTGGCAACACTGCCTACACGCATGTAAATAATTAAAGTGCATATATTTTATATACATCGCATTTATTTAATTGAATCGTAGCATTTGTGGATTCACAATAGCATTATGCTTTATTATGATTTTAAATGGATTTAAAGGAGAAGTCCACTTCCAAAGATTCACTTTTAATGTACTCACCCCCATGTCATCCAAGATGTTCATGTCTTTCTTTCTTCAGTCATTAAGAAATGATGTTTTTTGAGGAAAACATTTCAAGGTTTTTTTTTTCCATATAGTAGACTGATATGGTGCCCCGAGTTTGAACTTCCAAAATGCAGTTTAATTGCGGCTTCAAACGATCCCAAATGTGGTTGTAAACGATCCCAGCTGAGGAAGAAGGTTATTTTCAGTAAAATAATACAATTGAAATACTTTTTAATCTCAAATGCTCATCTTGCTTTGTCGAAAAACTCCAATAGAATTTCTACCTCAACTTCAAAAATCATTTCGAAATCATCCTACATCACTGCAGAAGTTCCGACTCAGTCTTTGCAAAGTGAACATGCAAAGAAGATCAAACACCCTTAACAAAAAAGGTAAAACAGTGATATAGGGTGATTTCGAAGTTGAGGGAGAACATGAGATGGGAGTTTTTCGACATACCCTAACTGTCATGAACCGGCAAAAAACAGTCCAGGCAGAGTAAGACAAGACGAGCGTTTGACATTAAAACGTATTTAAACTGTATTATTTTTATGAAAATATAAATAATAAATAATACGATAATAATCGTTTTGCTAGATAAGAGTCTTCTTTCTCAGCTGGGATCGTTTACAATCACATTTGGGATGGTTTGAAGCCGCACTTAAACTGCATTTTGGAAGTTCAAAATCGGGGGACCATATCAGTCCACTATACTGAGAAAAATGCTGAAATGTTTTCCTCAAAAACAATTTCTTTACGACTAAAGAAAGACATGAACATCTTGCATGACAAGGTGGCAAGTACATTATATGTGAATCTTTGTTTTGGAAGTGAACTTCTCCTTATACATTGTTACAAAACTGTTACAGTTATGTTCACAGAATGCATTAGAATAAACATTATTGTTCTTGGTGTGAATGGGTCTTTATATGGTTTGTTCCTGCCTACCTTGTGGTTCGTTGACCAGCATCAGACAGCGTAGCACCAAAGGAAGGGGAATCGTGAGTAACGTAGGATCTCTGTCACTGTTTCTTTTCAGGAGCTCCAACAGGAAAGAGAGAACAGCAGCGAGCCGAGGAGGAGGAGCGAGACCTTTAAACTGGAGGAAGTTCTCTCTGCAAAGACATTGTTATTCCTGAAAGGTTGGTCATCTCCGTCTACAATCAAGACTATGTAAGAAGCTACTTTATTGTTGTTCATTTAGATATAATTATGAAATCACTTGACTTATACCTCAGCACATGCAGAATGCTCCTCCTGAGTCTTTCCCCCTGTGGGGTGGGTGTTGATTCGCAGGCTGCCAGCATCACAGGATGATTGACCACCGCTCCAGTAGAAGGTGTGGCTGGAAGGAAGCGGTTCAGGTACTGGGAAATGACACTGTGCAGCTGCTGCTTCAGGTACGCCCCTTGAGATTGGGACACACTCACCGCCACAGACAAACCCTGAAGACACCAAGACAATTTTAGTTATGAAAAAAAAGGGAACTTGTAGTCTGAATACAGAGTATGAATTTGATTTGGAGATGCAGTAACCTGCAGAAACAGAGGCAGGCTTTCTTTGAGGGCTGAAAGCATTTGAGTATGTGCACTGCTGTCCTGCTGGAGGAGAGCGTGGGGCAGTAAGAGCACATCTACAATGCGGAAGAGCAGTTGCTGAGCTTTGGAGGTGGCCAACAGGTGGCTCCAGTGCTTGACCATGCAGCCTGAAAAATGTACAAAACCATCACAAGCTTAAAGTACACAGCATGTTGTTTGCAACCCATTTTGCTTTCGCATTTCCAAGTGTCAAAAGGCACCTACCTACAGTCCAGTATGCCAGCTGTAGACCCTCCCGGCTCTTGTTTAGCAGATATGGCTTGATATATTTGAGGATGTCACCTACATACTCCAGTGCTCGGGAAACTGCTGAGGAACGCTCAGAGAGGACCTGGAGCTCACAGTATGATCGACCCACAGCCTAGTAAATCACAAACACAGTGTTGGAAATACAGTATGACTTATACAGTTGAAGTCAAAAGTTTGCAGAATCTGCGAAATGTTAATTATTTGACCAAAATAAGAGGTATCATACAAAATGCATGTTATTTTTTTAATTTAGTACCGACCTGAATGAGATTTCACATAAAAGATGTTTACATGTAGTTCATAAGAGAAATAGTTGAATTTATAAAAAAGACCTGTCTGTTTTTTTTTTGTTTAGTGGTAGTTGTTCATGATTCCCTTGTTTGTCCAGAACAGTTAAACTGCCCTTTGTTCTTCAGAAAAATCCTTCAGGTCCCACAAATTCTTTGGTTTATCAGCATTTTTGTGTATTTGAACCCTTTCCAACAATGACTATATGATTTTGAGATTCATTTTTTCACACTGGGGACAACTGAGGGACTCATATGCAACTACTACAGAAGGTTCAAACGCTCACTGAGGGGGTGAAGACTTTTTGAATTTGAAGATCAGGGTAAATTCATCTTCTGTAGCTTATGAAGGGCAGTACTAGATGAAAAAAATAAAAATAAATATTTAGGTGAAATAAGAAAAAAAAAAAAAAAAAATCTCCATTCTGTTCAAAAGTTTTCACCCCCCAGCTCTTAATGCTTGGTTTTTCCTTCTGAAGCATCAGTGAGCGTTTGAAACTTCTGTAATAGTTGCATATGAGTCCCTCAGTTGTCCTCAGTGTGAAAAGATGGATCTCAAAATCATACAGTCATTGTTGGAAAGGGTTCAAATACACAAAAATGCTGAAAAACCAAAGAATTTTGTAGGACCTGAAGCACTTTTTTGAAGAACAGCGGACAGTTTAACTATTTAGGACAAACAAGGGACTCATGAACAACTATCACTAAACAAAAAAAAACACAGCTGTGGATCATTCAGGTAACAACACAGTGTTAAGAATCAAGTGTATGTAAACTTTTGAACTTTCGAGTCATTTTTATTAATTCAACTATTATTTTCTCTTGTGGACTATATGTAAACATCTTTTATGTGAAATATCTTCTCAGGTCAGTACTAAATTAAAAAAACATGCATTTTGTATGATCCCTCTTATTTTGGTAAAAGAATTAACATTTTGCAGATTCTGCAAGGTGTATGTAAACGTTTGACTATAACTGTATGTTAGAGCTTCTGGTTTAAGTGCATGTACCTTGATGAACACAGCCATTGCAGGTTTGGGATCTTTGGCAGCAGCAGGATGTAGGCCTGCTCTCTGCAGCACAGACTCCACTTCTGGAAGTCGGAGAACCTGTCTGGTTAACTCGGCCAGCTGTTCATCCAGATTTCTGCCTGTACACACGAAACCACAGCTGCTCGCTCTGACACACCCAAATCATTTTAATAAAACTGATTCGCTATCACTTGTGAGCAAATTGGGGTTGAAGGAATAATTCACGCAAAAATTTCAATTTTAAATTTCAAGTTACTCAAGCACATGTTGTTTCAAACCTGTATGGCTTTTTTTCAATCAGTGGATATTTTTCTGAGATCTTAATTGAATATGCGGTTCGGTGAATTTGACTACAGTACATTCTGACTCACTTTAGCCTTTAATAAAGGCCCAAGAGCGTCATCAAAAAGTGTAAGTGGCTCACTGATCATTTTCCAAGTGCTCCAGTCAGTTTTGGGGCAAAACATGCTGATATTTAAGCAATTTTGACAGTAAAATCGTGGTGGCTGTCATTACTGTGCACCATAGAGCACTTCGCACTCCAGTCGAGTAGGTAGCAGAAATTGCATTTACATTGGTTTGTCAAAAGTCATAAAATGTCAGAGCCACTGTATATATACTCCAAGATGATTCACTCATGAATGGAAAAACTGCAATGTGGTTGAACAAGTCCCATCTTCAAGATAAAAGAGCCAAAAGTGTAAAACCACCACATCAACTGTACTTGCCGTTAGATGCTCTAGTTCTCAAAGAACTCCACATGCCATTGCTTTTTTATTAAATATATGCTTTAACACATTTTTTTGGGTGCCGAGAAACACCACTTACGGAGAAAATTAAATGTCAGGTTTTGTTGGTTTCAAATAAGTTCGGTTAGCAGGTTTTGCCAAAAGCGTTGCAAATATGGCCACTTTGTGAACTGAATTTCCTTAAAAGGGACTTTGTTTAAGACTGTAGTATAAAACGCAAAATAGTTACAAAAATGAAAATTCTATCATTAATTACTCACCCTAATGTCATACAGAAAGTATAGTCATACAGGTTTTGAACTACATGAGGTTGACTCAATAATGACAGAATTGTCATTTTTAGGTAAATTATCTCTTTAACCACTTGCTATTCTATGCCCGCTACGTCTTGATGAGTTCTTTGTACCTGCTCTTGAATCTGGAGCATCTTGGCTTTTATGGAGGTACTGTTGTAGAACACAGCGGATCCAGGCACGCACACACAAAGCCTGGGCTGAACCTGAGCCTGGCCCAGAGCTGACCCAACTGACCAGCTCTCTGTGAGAGAGAATTATTGAGCTCACTGTACAACCAGTCCAACTATGCACTGGAAGAAAGCATAAATGGAAAAAAGACACTCACCCATTTTGGAGCAGGTGATTTAGATAGTGGGTTACCAGCAGGGGGTGAAGCATTTCATCCCAGCCGAAGCTCTGCATAATGGACTGGATGGGGTGGGGCTGTAGGTTTTGAGGGGCAGAGCCAGGCATGTCTAATGCCAGCAGTGTGAAGCCTAACAGCATAAAATACTATTAGATTTCACACACATTTCCATCCTTAAAAAAAAAAAACTACACTTATAGAACAAGAAAGTGAGGCCGGGTCATAATATTTCTCAAAATCAATCAAACAATGTTTCACACTGATGAGTTGTCCTGCATGTGTGCATCAGAAACAACTGCACATTCATACAATTCCCCTTCTATTCAGCTCTTTTAGAGCAGAGCCCACAGAGAAAAGGCAGCCATGCAAAGAGAGCCCCTGAGAGAACAAGAGTTCATTTTCTCTATTTCCCTGACCTGCTGCGGCGTCCGCGAGCTGCGGCGGGGGGGTCTGGGAAAGCCTCATATTGCACAGGAAGGGGAAAAAGTGGGACCAGAGCGCCGCTGCCACCGCTTGGTGGCGCTCTTTAGCCATGCTGGGGAGAGGAACCCAACTGGGAGAGTCTACCGAGTGAGACGGCTGGCCACAGCGCTGGTGAACTCTCCTAAAGAAAGAGAAACGGAGAAACGGATTAATGCCAAGCACACATTTTAAGACTCACAGTTTTTCGACTGTCCTGTTGGTGTGTACTTTACAGAAGCAACAAAGCTTGAATAATGTTCTATATTAAATTGATAGCGGTTACATATATAACAACAAACACTACCAAATGTTTTTGAAAGAACACTGTATGGGTCAAAATGACTGATTTTTCTTTTATGCCAAAATTCATTTGGATATTAAGTAAAGATCATGTTCCATTAAGATATTTTGTAAATTTCCTACCGCAAATATATCACAACTTAATTTTTGATTTGTAATATGCAGTGCTAAGGCCTTCATTTGAACATCTTTAAAAGCAATTTTCTCAATATTTTGATTTTTTTGCACCCTCAGATTTCAGATATTAAAACCGGTGAATCTCAGGCAAATATTGTCCTATCCTAACAAATAAATCTCAATTTAAAACAAATGACCCTTATGACTGTTATTGTGGTCCAGGGTCACATGTGCTGATCTGGTGCTTGAGAAAGATTTTTTATTAAAGTTGGTAATATTTTTTGTGGAAATCGTGATTATATTTACCCGAGAATCTTAGGGGGAAAAAGCTTAAAATAACAGCATATATGTGACCCTGGACCACAAAACCAGTCATTAAGTGTCAATTTTTTGAAATTGAGATTTATGCATCATCTAAAAGCTGAATAAATAAGCTTGTCATCGATGTATGGTTTGTTAGGAAAGGACAAAGTTTAGGATAGAACAACTATTTGACAAAATGGAATCCGAGGGTGCAAAATAATCAAAATATTGAGAAATTCGCCTTTAAAGTTGTCCAAATGAAGTTCTTTGCAATGCATATTACTAAACACAAATTAAGTTTTGATATATTTACAGTGGGAAATGTACAAAATATCTCCATGGAACATGATCTTTACTTTATATCCTAATGATTTTTGGCATTAAAGAAAAATCGAAAAAATTTTGACCCAATATTTTTGAGTATTGCTACAAAAATACCCGTGCTACTTACGACTGGTTTTGTGGTCCAGCGTCAGATATTTGAAATAAAAACTTCTGTAACATTGTAAATGTCTTCACTGTCACTTTTGATCAATTTAATGTGTCTTTGCTGAATAAAATGATTCATTTCTTTAAAATTCTGAACCCAACCTCTGAATATTTTAGAAAATATTTATTAAATATAGTTAATTTTTATATTTATTACAAAATAGTTAAAAATGATATATTAGTCAGAATACATCACTATTATAAAGTTTGTACACTGCGCTATCCAGCCTTAACCCCTTGGTTCTGACCTCCAAATTTCTTCAAAAAATTGCTCAAAATAATAAGAAACACGGATGAGACAATGGTTAAGCAGATGTGAGGAGCAGTCTGATGTTTTTTCCCCATTGCCATTCCCATTTCCCCCCCATAACCAGGAGAATGCATACATCTGAGGACTAGTCGGACAGATTTCAGAAAATGTATTGTGTCATTGGCTTGTTGTAGCCGACTAAAAGTGTGAGGAGATTCAAAGTAATTGTCCCTCTCTTGCTAAATTCATTCAACCTCACCAAAGTTTGTGTGTTTCATTCCCCCGTCTCATCTTTCCAGATTCATCCATACTATTTCAATCTACCTTTCTCTCTCCCTCCTTAAATGTGACTGCTGTCTTTCTCACTGTGTGTATTATCTCCGTCCCCCTCTGCCCTCTTTTCGCTGCGAATTCTCCTCATCTCTCCGGACATAGGGATTAGACGGAGTGCGCTGGTGTGGGGCAAGCGGTTCCTCCGTGGCCTGGCGGTAGCTGCGAGGCTAGGTCTGAATGGGAGCCTGAGAGCACGAGTCTGGCTCTGCAGCGGCTGGCATTAGCTCAGATAAGCAGCTGAAGGGGCTGTAATCTCATTTAGACTGGAGATGATCCTCCTGTCCTGTCATTCTCAGCGATGAAAGCGAGAGCGGCGGGAAAGGGCCGGGGCGAGCGTCACGTGCGCGCGCACATGCACACACCTTCGCGCCTTCCAGCAAGGTTGCATCTAATCCACGGAGAGCTGAGACAATCGATTAGAGAGTGAATTCATTAGCTTCGTTACCGCGGCGGAATGGGCCTTTCACACCCATCAACCCTCATTGTACAAGACATCGTCAGAGACCCCACTTAATCCCCTCACTGCAGCGTCTTACACGCACACACCCCGTACCATCTGAACACTCGTTTAATCTCTCCCCGGACTGCAGCACAGATTTTCAACACACACCTCTGGAACGTACACACACCGACTTACACGATCACGCCGGGCGCCCTCGTGTAAACTGACACACGGAATCACACACTCAGATAAGCATCGTGAGCACGCCATCTGACATAGCGCGTAAGCTCTGATATCTCGGTATCGCTCAACGCACACCCCGTTGATGGAGCGGCACGTCCTTCACTGTGACATTAAGCAATGGTGCTTATTTCGGACCATGCATGTGTTATAGTATCAGCTAATATGCCTTTCAAAATAGTAAGTAGGCATACTAGAGTGGAGGGAGACTATGAAATCAAAATCAAAGTTTTGTGGCTTTTGGTCTGTGTCTTTAAGCTTTGAGGCTAATCTATATGCTAGTGTGCTCGTAAAAGCAGAAGGAAACAATTCGCTTTCCATTTCAATAGTAAATATGTCAACACAAGGTTTGTCAAACTGTTTCACCGAGTCTTTAAGGTTTTAGGCTGTCACTGTCAACATTTCAAGAGTAAACTCAGTAGTGAAAAATTACTGCGTGAAAATCCCATCGGTAGGGCTCTAGGCTCTGTTTGCTCTAGGGAACATTTCTGTACAATTAATGTAATGCAAACATGCTAAATATTAATTAACAGCAAAATGAATCCAAGCTAAGTTTCCAACGCAGGAGTCAAAGACCTCTTGAAATCAAAATTCAACTTGTGTATTAGCTTTGACACAACCTATATGCTAATTGAGGGATTTTCCAACTTTTTAATGTAGTATGTTATAACAATTTAAAGTAACTTTGCTATTTTAATATTTTTAAAATGTCATTTACAAAGTTGAGTTTTCAGCAGCCACTTGCTCCTCTTCTGCTCAGCAAGCCTGCATTTATTTGATCCAAGGTACAGCAAAAACTAAAAATGTAAATATTTTTACTATTTAAAATAACTGTTTGAATTTGAATATATTTTAAAATGTAATTTATTCATTTTCAGCATCATTACGCCAGTCTTCAGTGTCACATAATCCTTCAGAAATCATTCTAATATGCTGATTTGCTGTTTAAAAAACAAAACAACACATTTATTATTATTATTATTATTATTATTATTATTATTATTATTATTATTATCATTATCATCAATATTTAAAACTATTTTTTGGATACATTTTTTGAGCAGCAAATCAGAATATTAGAATGATTTCTGAAGGATTATGTGACTGGAGTAATGATGCTAAAAATTCAGCTTTGATCACAGAAATAAATTACATTTCAAAAATACAAATTTTAAATATATTCACATAGAAAACAATTATTTTAAATAGTAAAAATATTTTAAAAATGTAATGTTTTTGCTGTACTTGTACTTGCTTTTGTTTTGAATGGTAATGTGTTTTGACTAATGTTGGTTGTGTATAATAAAACCAAAAATCTTATGTGAAAAAAATAATAAAAATAACAATATACTGTTTAAATATGAAATAATTGTATTTCAATATTATACAAAAACAGAAGAAATTATTTATATATTAACTGGAAAATACTGTTAATTTAAATGAATTATTAACAATTCAAAACAACAGAAGAAATTATGTATATATTAACTGGAAAATATTATTAACGTAAATTAATAACTAACAATTCAAAACAACAGAAGAAATGTAAATATTAACTGGAGAATACTATTAATTTAAAATAATTATTAACAATTCAAACTTATTGTATAGCACTTTTTCTAATAAATTTTTGTCTAGCATTTTTCTTTTCTTTTTACATACTTTTTCCTCTTTCCAAACTCTTGTGCAAATGTACTCCTAAATATTGACAAAAAACAATTTAAAAAATACATTCTCTTCCTAGAAAATAGATCAAAAACAGTTGCTATTAGTTCTTTAAAAAAAAATAGCCAAACCACTGAATATATTCAGCTCAATAATAATCCTACAATTCGTGCATCCTTTCAATGCAGTGTAATTGAGGACAAACAATTTTGTGTTCTTAAATGTGACCATGGACCACAAAACCAGTCATAAGGGTCAATTTTCGAAATTGAGATTTATACACAGTCTGAAAGCTGAATAAATAAGCTTTCCTATGATATGTGGTTTGTTAGGATAGGACGATATTTGGCCAAGATACAACTATTTGGATCAAAATATTGAGAAAATCACCTTTAAAGTTATCCAAATAAAGTTCTGAGCAATGCACATTACCAATCAAAAATTACGTTTTAATATATATACAGTAGGAATTTTACTAAATGTCTTAATGGAATATGATCTTTACTTAATTTCCTAATGTTCTTTGGCATAAAAGAAAAATCTATCATTTTGACCCACACAATGTAATTTTGGCTACTGCTACAAATATATCCCAGCGACTTAAGACTGGTTTTGTGGTCCAGGGTCACAAATGAGTTTGACAAACAGCCCCTGCTGTGTTGAACAGAAACAGAAACAGAGATAATGCTAGCCATCTCCCTTCTTAGCCTCAGTGTGACCGTGCTCTCCGTTCTCCTGAGGGGAGATGGTGTGCACGGCGAAAGCGCAGCGGGAAGGAACCAGATTAATCGATTGGCGAGAACTCGATTAGTCACTTGGCAAAGACGCCACCGTGCTGCAGGGGTCACCATTGCGATCTCACTGCCCACACACACAGAGGATCGTGGCTGGGAATGCGATGAGGAGAATTAGAGCGTGACTAGAGCCTGGCCTGTGTTATCTGCGTGAATCATCCGTCAGTTACAGTCTGCCTTACATCGCCCCGTAGCCGCGTGCTGGCTAATTCACATAAGGCTTGCGCATGCCGTCTCCAACCTAACAGCCGTAATGAAGCCAGGGTTCAATTTACCAGACCACATAATAACGCATTAATTGTGTCAGTGAAAACGCATTAATAAAAGCGATACAACAGAACCGTGGTGAAATTAGGAGTAATTTGTAAGGACACGTCGAAGAGCGCCCCATCTCTTTAAACTGGGTCAGCGGGATCTTGGTGCCAACATGAGCCCCGTTCTGGAAAAACTCGCTCGCCTCACTTTTATCGCCCATTAATGTGCAAATGAGTGGCCTCCCACCCACAGATCCTGCTTGGGAATTGTGGGAATTAGTAGTGTTAAAGAGTTAGATGGGTAAAATGAGAGGAGTGGACACTTAAGCAGTCGATTTTTTACCTTGGAGGACTGTGTATGTGTGCTTTCGATCGCACCCTAGCCACCTCTGACCGTGTTAGCCGTGTAAGGCACACCGATGTCCCTGCCATGAACTCGTCCCTCAGTCCACACTCAGCTGTCTCCAGCCAGGACCGGACCCATGGGCCGAAACTCAACACAGCTCTCTTCCAGCACCTGTACGGGCTGACCCGGGTGCCGCGGGCCCCTAGAGATGCACAGGGGACCTTACAGGGCCTCTGTGCACAATGGATAAGCTTATCTCCACACTACGTTGTAACTAATGCACAATCAAGCCATTGTCAACATACAAGGGATGCAGGGGAGAGATTTGAGCTGCGCAGGGGCCGGGGTGCCATATGTATAAGCTTCTGGGATCACCGAGGGGGGGCTGCCCTGTGTGTTTGTGTGTTTCGAGGAACCAACACATCTTAAAAAGTAAAGCGTGTGTGTACTCTCACCGTAATTGTGCCAGCGCCGTCTGCAGGAAGCCCAAAGCGGAGCTGAGCTCGGACTGGCGGCAGGCGGGCAGCAGCAGTCCAAAGCCCTCGTTCAGAAGCCTCTCCTCTGACAGCGTAAGATTAGGACTCGTCTCGAACACCTCGCTCACCCCCTCCAGGTACGAGCTAAGTGGCGCCCAGAGAGCTAGCTTGCGCGAAGGCTCGGTGGTCTTCAGGTAGAACTCGCGGGCCGCTTGGCTGAAGTAGGCGGCCAACTGCTCCGCCAACGCGCCAGCATCCAGTCCCTTCTCCAAATACAGCAGCACGAGAGCCAGCTGGCCCCTCCACTGCAGCGCGCGCAGGGCCGGGGGCGTGGAGTCAGCGGGCAACATGGCGAGCAAGTCGCACGCTCGGCTGGCCACGTCCTCCAGCTCTGCACACTGCGCCAGAACTAGGAAAAGCAGCAGGAAGTGCAGCAGGCCCGTGTCAGAGAGCTCCGTCATCCGCCTCTGGTGGAACTTTGAGTAGAGTCTGTGGAAACGAGACAGATATGGTCATAATTGTGGAAGAAACACTGTGTTGATATTGATTTTCCAGACAATCTATCAGTATTTTAATTATGATTTGATTATGTTCATATTTCCTACAGTTCCATTACTGAACTAACAGATCATCTAAAGTGCGGGAAGTTTCTCATCATTTCGACTATGATTTATGAAAGATCTCAATGTATGGAGTCTAAAATTCTGAGGATGCTAGTAAAATGGGCTTGTTTTGCATTTATCGAATATAATATTTGTTATATTTAAGAATTTTTTTAGCTGGCACACTTTGCCTTTTTTTTTGTCACCACCATAAAATTAAGATTTTTTAAAAGGGTTAGTTCGCCCAAAAATGAAAATTCTGTCATTAATTACTAACTCTCATGTCGTTCCAAACCCGTAAGACCTTCGTTCATCTTCTGAATACAAATTAAGATGTTTCTGATGAAATCCGAGATATTAAAATATTTTAATTTGTGTTCCAAAGATAAACGAAGGTCTTACGGGTTTGGAACGACAAGTAATTAATGACAGAATTGTCATTTTTGGGAGAACTAACACTTGAAAAATTATATATATGTATTTCTGCAAAATGTTAATTATTTTACCAAAATAACAGGGATCATGTTTTTTTGGAGTACT
Organism: Labeo calbasu; assembly: GCA_019740295.1. Taxonomy (NCBI): domain Eukaryota; kingdom Metazoa; phylum Chordata; class Actinopteri; order Cypriniformes; family Cyprinidae; genus Labeo; species Labeo calbasu. Next base: position 29,618 of record JAHKKF010521222.1, read on the forward strand.
GACCTGAATATATATTTTACATAGAAAAAATGACCCGGTTCAAAAGTTTACATACACTTGATTCGTAATACTGTGTTGTTACCTTTTTGTGTACTAAACCGCTGTTCTTCAGAAAAATCCTTCAGGTCTCACAAATTTGTTGGTTTTTATGCATTTTTGCATATTTGAACCCTTTCCATCAATGATTGATTTTGCCTAAATATCATATTTTCTTTATTTAGTACTGCCCTTCAGAAGCTACAGAAGATACTTACATGTTTCCCAGAACACAAAATAAGTCATTTTTACCCTGCACTTCAAATTCAAAAAGTTTTCACCACCAGCTCTTAATGCAT
>JAHKKF010521224.1:0-15059 GCA_019740295.1 Labeo calbasu
AAAAAAAAGTCAGAATTGTGAGATGAAACAGCTAAATGTTTGTAAAATGTTATAAGTGTAAATAGTATGTCAACTGTAGGGCTGCTGTGTGTCCTCAATGAACCGCCTATGTGAATATTATGTAAACCTATTGTTTAAATCTAATTAGCGGTTTAAAAGTGGAATCATCACAGCAGCTTTAATTCCATTGAAACGTCCGTGTTTAGCTTCAAATGGCGTTTTTGATGACAGTATTGTATAAAAATTAACTGCATTTTATTTCTGACATCCAAAGGCACAACTATAGATTTTTCTCTTATTCCATGGATTTGACCCATTTTCCTCCACTTGTTACCAGCGTTGCACGCAATGCGCACGCAGCTCCAAATGACGTAACTGTGACGTCTCCTAAAAATTGGTCTGTTGGACTCTTGGCGCTGAGTAAAAAATGCCAGAGCACCCAGAGTTCAGTGTCAAATAGACGCTCCGCTTCCTCACACAAAGTTATTGTTTGTCTTCATGGGTCTTGAGTCTTACGGACTAGTTTCGTAACACCTCTGTGGTCGGTCGCTCTACATTATGTTTTGGAAAAGGCCGGTGTCGTTTTGTGGAAAAGAGAAAGTCGCGTAGGTCTGGAACAACAACAACATAAAGATGAGTGAATGATCTTTGGTTGATCTCCCTAAGCAGCAGAAGCGCGTTCGGTGGGGCTGCTGTGCCGCGTTAGCGCGGGATGGGGTTTGCTGAAGGAATGACTCAGTTCTGGCCCGCGTTAAAGGCCGAAGCTGTTTCTCGCTGGAGGTCCGCTAACTTTCTTTACGAGATCCCTGTTTCGTCAGCGGTGACGTGAAGGCAGCTGCTGGCTGCAGAACCGACTTTGGCTCTCTCCTGCCAGATTGGGAGCTCAGGACTTTATTTTAGGAAAGCTTCTAGAAATAGACTCTGGCTGGAGCTGCGAGTTACTCCCCAAATCCCCGAATGACACACGCTGGACGCTTGTGTCCAGAGCAGGCCTGTCATCCCTCCCGGTCTGGGCCTTTGGTTGTCAGTCAGGCTGTGTTCGAGCGGTCGGCGGGGGCGTGCTGGTAATGCTGCCGTTCCGCGTGTGACAGCGGCGCTTTCGGGAAGCTCTTGCAGACGCTGATCAGTGCTGCTGTGTTACGTAACACTAATAACGTCTTAGGCCGCAGATATGCTGTAGCGAACGTAGGAGAATGTCCACTGTTTGACCACTGCTCCAGTGTTTGAATGTCTTACGCGGATTGATTCTGTGTTGTCGATTAAAGAAGCTAACGGTGTATTTGTTTCTCTTTTCTTTTGAAGGTGGATGCCAGGATGTCAGCTGTGATGCTTCACACAGAATGTTATGGTGAGAGTTTTAAATCTGGTGTCCGCAGCTTGTGTCGTTCGGTCAGGTTTGCTCCTCTAAACTCAGGCGTCAATGTGATTTCTTTGCGCTCGGTAAACCGTGGGAGCGCGGCTGTGCTCGTGTTTAAGAGCGGAGCTGTAGCCGATCTCAAGTGTTTCTGTAGTTGAGGCCTGTTAAACAAAATCCGCTGCTGCATTTCATATGGCTGCTTTTGTTTTTTCAGCCAGAGCACTGTTAACCATTTATCCTGACTGACAGTCGTTAATAAGACGGTTGACAGTTGTTGTTGTTGTTGTTTCATGGGAGACAGTACAGTGTGATTTATGGTAGGAGAACCACATTTGGGTGTGTAAAGTGAGCAGTATGAACTTCATCAGGTACGCTTCGGTGTCGTAATACTTCTATAATGACTTATTATTATTATTAAACACCCCACAACACGGATGAACAGATCTTCATCAAACGTCCTACCTTGTGCTAGCATAACTATGAGTTGGCCCCGTCTCAATAACTAAATATACGTATTAATTCATTGCACTGGCATAAAGTGATGTATTTCTGAGAGATACAAGAATATCAAGAAGCAAGAAAGTCTATGGTGAGAAAGATGGGCAAAGCAGCTTGTTTCCCGTCAACACTCACGCCAACAGCTTCATACAGTCCTGTTACATCACAGCCGGTCAAACACATGCCATAGACGTTTGAAAATGATATATGTGACCCTGGATCACAAAACCTTGAAAAATTGAGATCCGACAATATTTGGACGAGATACAACTATTTGAAAATCTGGAATCTAAGGGTGTAAAAACATTAAAATATTGAGTAAATCACCTTTAAAGTTGTCCAAATGAAGTTCTTAGCAATGCATATTACTTTTTGACATAAAAGAAAAATCGATAGTTTTGACCCATACAGTGTGTTTTTGGCTATTGCTACAAATATACCTGTGCTACTTAACTTGGTTTTGTGCTCCAGGGTCACATGTGTTGTATAGGAAATAATGATCGACTGCATTTCATTTCCGATTAATAGCCTTAAGAGCTTAAGAGCCTAATATTTTTCTATTCTGAAGAGTTTTGTTCTAATGATTGTGCAAGATTTTAACCTGCGGGTATTAAAGGGTTAGTTCAGCCAAAAAAGTAAACACTATTCCATCTAGTTCTGGTCCTATAGGAGTTTTGTTCATCTTTAAACCCAAACGAAGATATTTTAATGAAAGCTGGAGATTGGTCATTCTTACACAGAAAGTCCACACAACCAAAATATCAGTCAGCGCATTTGAGCTTCTACTGTATTTAACGAGGCATTCGTTTGTGCATTGATCAATGTTTTCACGAATAAAAGCCTAAATGTAACCTGTTCGTCATAAAAAGCGATTGTGTTTCTTGCAGTAAGCTGCTCGATTCGTATGGATTTATTTTACGATCTCTTTATGAATGTTTTGAAGCATCAAAGCGTTGGTTGCCTGGACTTCCAATGGAGAAACATAAATCTGTCCGGTTTTGTTACAAAAGGTGAATGAAAGTCTTAAGAGTTTGGAGCAACATAAGGCTGAATAAATGAAAGTATTTTCATTTTTGGCTGAGCTGTCCCTTTAAGCTTGAAAAGAAAGATGATTTTGTTGCCTTGCTGACTTAGTAGAGACAGGAGATCAGGAATTACCAGTGGAATGGCTCTACATGACCACGTACACGTGTGAATTCAGAAACTGCGTCAATGGAATTATTTAATGTTTGTTAAACGGATGGTTTCGGTCCTTGATGCTGATTGGTTGAGCCGAGCTGTTGTAAATTACTCTACAAACATACACCTTTGTTTACGTTTATGTGTCGCTCGGCAACCGCTTTGTTGAGGAACTACATTGTTTGGTGGAAGAATTATGATTTTATTAATATTATTACACTTTATCTGCGCTGTTGTCTTTGGTGAAACCTTACTACGTATATATATATATATATATATGGAATAACCATTTTATAATAGCAATCCGCTTGATCCCTCATGTAGGCCCTGTTACAAATTCACTGTAAACCACAGCTTCTTGGAGCGTCTTGCTTTGTTTTTCCTCTGTTAAATGTCTTTCTGATCTTTTCTGTTGGTTTTTATTCATAGTCACAGTTTGGCCACCAAAAGTCCCTACTTGCTTATCTTTGAGGGTGACAGAAAATAAAACGTATTTGCATTTCTGTTTTACGTATGGGAGAAGTACTGTGTTATTTTAACATGATCTTTTGTAGAGCAGACGTGTCTTGGAGTTTGCCGTACGACCGTTGTGTGCCACGTGTTGGGTGGTCGTCCCGGCAGGCGAGACCGTAATCCTCCAGCACATGCGTCATTGTCCAGTCGCCATGCAGTCACACCTGAACTGGCTTCCAGCTATCTGCGCCGACGCTCTGACGCATGATGAATGTGGCAATGTGAAGTCAGACTCTCATTACTCATGCGTGCTTCATTATAGATGAGCTTTCACATCAGGTAACGCGCAGTTTACGTCCCACTCCACGGTCTGGGCCCCTCGCTAACGGTCAAATATGTTCTCCAGGAGCCGTTGTTTATATGAGGCTGTAGATTAAAGCTAGCAGCGATCAGAACTTCAGCCGTGCAATTAAGATGATGATGATGATGATGATGACGAAGCACTACGCCGCTCTCCGACTCGGTGCGTCCCTTTAATCTAGGCTACAGAAGGACGGCAGATGCTCTCGTCCACCCGGCGGCCTCCGCCACTCAACAATAAATAAAAGATAAGACGGTGCTGTCGGAACTGTTTGGAATAATAACATTCAATTTGGAGAGAAGTGCCTCAACAAATGCACGGCAGAAGAATAGAAAAGCAGGAGATGAAAGGAGATACGAATGGAAGTCGGCTACAAACATGCTCGGCAAACAAATAGACTTCCTGAGAGCGCCAATCACGGGCTCTCACCCCGATTCCTGACCCACGGAGGACGGGCCCGAGGAACGCAATTTGTTCCTTTGTACGGCAGGATCATAAGAGCGACCGCAACTCACTTTCTTTCACTGTTGCCGAGTGCAATTGAGTTCTGCGAGCAGGTGGTCCGGGCCCGCTGTGACCTCGTCAACTTTTGCTTTTTTGTTCCCTACAAAGGTTGGCTGAGGTTTTGGCAGTCAGCTCTGGCGTGTGGGGCTTTCATGAAGTCGAGGATTAGGAAGGACAGATCGGAGGAGGAGGTGCAGACGGTCGGCTCGCATTAAAACAGCTCCTCGCGGCCGATGGCTCCAGTCTCTCGGCCTCTCCGCACGTGGCCTTTGTCCGCACCTAGACTTCCACGGGACCGGGTTGCGTTCAAAGCTCAGCCGGTCGGGTATTGTCCCTCCTCATAAGGGCGAGCAGAGGAAAAAGTGTCAGCCTCAGCTTTTGCACACCCTAGGAAAACTCAGGAGAAGAGAAAGGGCGGATTAGCCTTAGCCGGCGCTCGGCTTGCCCGCTCACACATGTCCAGACCCCCTCAGCTGTTTGAGACATCACTTAAGCCTTGTCGGTCCAAGCGTTTTTGCTGGACACGGGGACGCCCGACGCGCAAAGTCTCACAAGAATGTTGCTGCGTCGCTCTTTCTATAAAAATCGCGTTATCCCACGTTGAGCGGGAGTCTTCTTTTGATCTGTGCGGCTTTGTGAAGATGCACCCTTTTAATTACTTGATCATCGGGACATTTCATCGTCCCGTGGACGAAGAGGCCCAAAGGGCGAGGAGGGAACTCGCTAACAATCACTTGCACCTGCTGATAGCGTGGTTTGTTCGTACGTGCTGTTTCCATTACTGTAATGCTCGATTTACCAAATGTTTTGACGAAATCACCAATACTCTACTACCCGTATTCTAATGAGAGTATGTCTAAAATGGATAAAAGTGGACTGTGCGTTCCATTATAATGCTCTTCTTCATAATCACGAAAGAAATGTACACAAACATCCGTTTTAAATAACACTGGACCTAGGGGATCAGTTCACTTCTTTGATCCCAGCTGATGTGTAGGGCTCTTACCTTGCAAAAAGATCGACCGTTTTCCAAATGAAAAAAAAAACGTATATAACTTTAACCTCAGATACTCGCTCGCACTAGCTCTGCCGTGCGCGTGCCGTACGGTACGTGCTCACGTTGGAAAAGTCATGCATCCTTCGTCTGTGTGCTTTGGTTCAAAGTATTTGTGGTTAAAAAGTATCTAAATTATTATTGTTTTAAGAAAATGACATTTCGCTAGATTTTTTTTGACTCGGAACTTTGCGTAACGAGAATCGTTTGATTCAGATCAGGACTTCAAATAGTGTATCGCAAATCATTCGATTTACATCGGGACTTCGAAGCGGGTTTGCAAATCAGATAAAGTTTTGATCTGTCCTGTCCTGATCTGAAGTGATGCTTCACGAATCACTGTTCGTATCAGACTTCGGATCACGTATCGTGAATAATTTCATTCAGTTTAGACCTTCAGAGTGGGTTCATTTTTCTGATTTTTTTATATTTTACATTAAACAGTAGAAAACATCAAACATTAAGGTACAGTACAGTTATAAAAACAAAACAAAGAGAAAAAAAAACAAGTATACACCAATACAAATCCCTTAAGGAAATGAACTGTGGTTAAAAGTGTAGTAACCATGTTTTTTTGTGTAACCACAGTGTTACTACAAATACCATGGTTAAACTATGGTTGGTGTAGGGAAAAAAATGGTTTTAATTCTCTTTCTTTTTAGGTTGACATCATTACATACTTTGCATGCGCTTCACTTGATTTTTGACGTTTTCTTTTATTAGTATTTTTATTGATCTGTTTATCTTTTTTTCAAATTTGAAATAGAAGACATTGTTCGATAAGTGAGATCTTTGTGTGAAGTCCTCGAAAATCAAAAAAGTAGTGCTAGAAAAGTCCTTGAAAGTCCTGGAATTTCATTTTACTGTTGGCTCCCATTTAAGTCCACTGTATGGTCCTGAATGTCTTTGCGAACGAAGACAGAAAGAAGACGACGACGTCTTGGATGACACAGGGCTGAGTAATTGATCAGGCCATTTTTATTGTGGAGGTGAACTAATCCCTCGAGACCGGCCTGCCTTTGGCAGTGATAGCGGCGCGCTACACGCGACGGGCACGTATTGCAGATGTTCATCGACCTGGCTCATTCTATAGAAAGACGTCCTAATGACTTCGCGAAGTGCTCGGCTAAATTGGTCTACGAGTGGTTTGTAAATAAAACACAGGGTTTAGTGCTGAAGCACGGTTGCTTAGAATTCGCCCCCGAGTGTTTATTCGTAGCATCTACGCCATGGTTTTATGATCTGTCCTGAGACATGCAGACAAGACCTGGATAAAGCCTAATAGTGTTTATGAAAGCTAAGTGTTTTGGAGCGCTGTGCTCTAAGTGTAGCCAAGGTTTATTTTTCTGACAAGGACTGAGAGTGGCTGACTCCATTCGCAATGATAAACAGGGCAAATTGGAAGCAGACGCTGATGCGGTTGCTCGCTGGCCTGGGGGGGATCTCGTACCGCCTAGACCAGACCTTTGAATCAATTGTTTATGGGTGACATTTGGTCAGATTAATTCCTTGCTGGGACCGAAGCTAAATCATCTCTTTTCACTGGCCCGCGCTGGAAGAAGCGGAGCGTCCGTGTGGGATTCGAAGACGGAAATACCGTGATCATCTGCGTGAATGTCAGAAGCAAACTGCTGATCCAGCATCGCTAACGGGACCGTCGAAAGACACTTGCGAGGTGCTCCTGGTGCTCGGCCAGCCTCTCGGCACACGGTTCAGCGGTTGGAAGAGTGTCGGGACTTAATGACTCAAGGTTTTATGTAAGCGCTTCTCGAACGGAAAATAGCAGAAGCCCTTCAGGAGGCTTTTAATTAAAGCCATCGCCTCCTGCTCGCTCCTATCTGAGCGAGAGCGGAAAACATGACATCACGCGTGGCGGGAAACGGGAGAAAGCGTCAGGGCGAACGAGCGGAAATGGTCGATAGACGGTGGGGGTCAAGTGACCGATTTGACCCCTGGAAACACGAGGTCAGAACAGGGCTGCCTCCTGCTTGACCTTTACGCCCAAAAGGTCAATTAAGACGTCTCCGCCAGAAGAAAGAGAAGAGAATACAAATGGCTCTTGTCCGTAACGCTCGCCTCCATAATGCTAGGATGTTGTTTGTGGTTTCCAGGACATCGCTGTGCAGATATTAAGTGTTTTGAGTGGCGGAGTGTTAGCATGTTGCTAGGGTGTTCTGGGTGGTCAAAAGCGTCCGCCCCGAGGTCTCTCCAATATTTTGCTCCTAACGTGACTCTGGTCCCGTCTTCAGCTTAAGTCACTGGGATGCTTTTCACTCATTTAAGCACACCTCTTGTCAACAGGCCATATCTTTGTGTCATTCATGTCTGTAGCACAAACAACTTGGGATGCGTGTTGACATTTAGGCTAATACTTGGGCCCGAGGTTAACCTTATGTAATAAAGTAATAATGGAGCTTGCCTTGGCATCGGTGCTGGATAAACGTGACCCTGGAGCACAAAACCAGTCTGAAGTATCACAGCTATATTTGTAGCAATAGCCGACAATACACTGTATGGGTCAGATTGATCATTTTTTCTTTTATGCCAAAAATCCTTAGGATATAACGATCAAGATATTTTGTAAATTTCCTACCGTAAATATATCAGCACTTAATTTTTGATTGGTAATATGCATTGCTAAGAGCTTCATTTGGACAACTTTAAAGGTGATTTTCTCAATATTTTGATTTTGTTTTGTTTTTTTGATTCCAGATTTTCAAATAGCTGTATCTCAAACAAATATCGTCCTATCCTAACAAACCGCACATCAATGGAAAGCTTATTATTTAGCTTTCAGATGATGTATAAATGTCAGTTTCAAAAAACTGACCCTCATGACTGGTTTTGTGGCCCAGGGTCACAAATGGCTTTTCTGCCAAGGCAGAGTGTGTTTTTTATTTCACGTCTGTAAATTTCCGTAGCTCACTTAGACGCTGACTGCATCGCTCGGTTAGCTGGTCTCTCAGGGGTTCTGGGGGAATTTAATTGGTTTACTGAATGGGACTAGATATGCTTGGCTGTGCGTGTCCTTATAGGAGACCCCACTCTGTGAACCTTTAAAACCTTCCCTGTAATTGTCGCTGCCATATGACACGGGCAGTCAAACATTGCGCCTCCTTTGTCGTGAGAACACAAGAATCAGTCCTGAAGAACCCTGAACCATCTGCCCGAGTGACTAAACCCTTACCTGCTGCGCTCTTGTGTGTGTGTGTGTGTGTTTGTCAAAGAAAACAGCCAACCATTTTACAAGTGTTTACACACAGTCGCCCCGCCCTCGCTCTTCTCATTCCCCATCACCCCGCTCTCCTTCAACAGTCCTCCTGTCATCCTTAACGCTCTCTCTTCTGCTTTCTCCCGTTTCCGTAATACCCTCTTCAAAGGTACTCCCTCAGCGGTGTCAGGTGGGCTCTGAAAAGCCAAATCCGCCGCATTTCAACGCCGTTTCATATCCCCTCACCTACCGACCGTTCGCGGGAGCTCGGGGTCGGGCCGCTCCGTCAACACGGGGGCACGTCTGCCGCCTCCGAGCGGCTACGGCGTCCCTCTTGACCTCAGCGCCGTCGGTCCGGAGCGCTCGGGTCGGCGGTATTCCCCTGGACCTGAAAGCATTCGCTTCACACCATGAGGCCAGGAACAGCAGCGTAACCCTCCTGGTCTGCTTTAAACCGCAATGGGAACCATGTGCTGGCGTTTTGTGGGATTGGAGCCCACCGTGGAAGAAGCTGTTTCTAATCTCAGTAAAACAGCACGACGCGGCCTGTGCGTCCAGTGCAAGATGTCCTGCGAGACGCCTTTGTTTTCATCATCTTTGCGAAGAAAGACTGTTGTGGCCGTGTTATGTAACCACACCAAGTATGACCTTTTATGAAAGGAACGGATCCAAACCTGTTTTACTGTTGAACGCAAAAGGAGACGTTCAGCGGCATGTTCGTGCTGCTCTTTGCCAAACGAAATCGAATGATAAGCACGATGTTAATATGTGACCCTGGACCACGAAACCAGTCATAAGAGACAAACTTTCCATTGATGTATGGTTTGTTAGGATAAAACAATATTTGGTTGAGATACAGCTATTAGAAAATCTAAAATCTGAGGGTGCAAAATATTGAAAAAATCACCTTGTCCAAATGAAGTTCTTAGCAATGCATATTACTACTCAGAATTGAATATTCTGATATATTTACAGTAGGAAATGTACAAAATATCTTCATGGAACATGATCTTTACGTAATATCCTAATGATTCTGGCATAAAAGAAAAATTCATTCATTCATTTTGACCCACACAATGTATTGTTGGCTACAGATATACCCGTGACACTACAGATTTTGTGCTCCAGGGTCACATATGAGTTCTTCGTATTGAAATCTGAAGATACATGATAACTTTGTGTGAGAAACGGACCCAAATTTGATTACGTTTTATTTATTAGTCATCAGGTTTCATTTTTCCGTCACTTGTACATCTGTGAATGCATTCAAGCAGTCGAGACGCAAAGGTTCGGCTAACCCTTTAACGGGTGGTTATCGACGACCGATGACAATCGCTTGAATTTGGCATCTCCTGTTGTGTTCTCCTGTAGTCTGTCAGTCTGAAGGGTCGCTGTCTTGCTTCCACGTTGTTTAATGTTTGCGCTCAAGCATACAGTCATCTGAAAACGATAGAAGCATGTAAGAGATTACCAGCGGGGCGTTCGACATGCGGCCAACAGGAAACACACTCCAGATGAGGCGGCTTTACTGGCTTAGCCTGTTTTGGTCCAGAACAAACTGCATGGCCAAACCAGTAGTATAAGATTTATGATTGAGAAATAAAAATTATTAAAATGTTTTGTTACAGGTTACAACATTATAAGACCACAGGCAGCCTCTATGAATTCGGCTCTCACTGACTGATCCGTACGGCATTCCTGCCAACGTTTATGACACGAAACACCTGTTCACCAAATCCACCGTATATATAATTGCACAGCACTTAAAGAAGCCAACCGTGGTTTCTATGTCATGTTCTGTCCTCGACTGAGTATCTAACCAGGTGTTTAGCGTGTAATAACCATTATAGGCTTGTAGCTCTGGCTATATTCATAACGTTGCACGAAACTGTACTCGGAGCTGCCGAATCGGAGCTGTTCGGTGTCGTGGCGTGAGCTGACGGTGACGGTGCCTCTCGGCTTCTTTCAGCTGAGGTTGGGCAGGGCTGACAGAGGCCTCCGGCTCACTTTTCCTTTCCGGCGGTCTGTCGTTGACGGGGGTCTTATCGGAGAGACGGCCGCTCGCATGTCTCGCTCTCGCTGTCACCTGCCGCGTTCGGAGCTCGCCTCTGTGACCGGCCCGTGACCCTCTGACCTTACTGTCGGTCCGCTTGTCCTAGCCCACCTTAAATCACATTCACTCAGTAGAGGGTGCTGGGAACTATTTGCAAACGGTGTACACGAACACAGACGGTAAAAAGCGGACTTTGAGCTGCTTCCTAGATTAGCGAGTAAATGGTAGGTGATTTGGATCAAGCTGATGTTATCGTGTTTGAGCCACAGGCTGTGAGCGAGTCTCTCTATTGGCTGTTAATCAGAGTGAGTTAATGAAGTCGCCCGCAGGTCTGCGTCTTTGTTTCCAGTGTCTGTGTGCGATTAGCACGCTTCCACCAGCATGTCCTCCTGCACGGCGAGTTCAGCCGGCCTGCAGGAGAGGAGACGACTTCGAACATCCACCGCCACTAAAGATCAAATCAGGACTGAGTCATAGAGACATACACACAGACACACACATACACACACACACACACACACACACACCGGAAATCAGGTAATGTGTGACGTGATGCCTGATGATTTGGTGGTTGCAATCATGTACTTTTATTAAAGTCTGACGAAATCCAAGCCGTTCGTTTTTCTAAACTGGTGCTCTGGGACAAAACCCCACATCTGATAAGGCAGGAAATCACATCCTGTTTACTCACAAAATCTGAATAATCGGTTGCTTATGGCTGCCTTTCGGAAATAAAACTGCTATTAGATTATTTCACTGGATTTTTGTGCTTGCAAGTGCTTGTCCATGCAAAAGTTGAGATAGCATGATCTGAGTGGCTGCTAGAAACCACACAACAAATATGTTTATATTGATTTAATAATAGATTTTCAGAAATGTGTGGGTGTGTTCAAATATATTTTGAGAAATGTACTTTTATATCTAAATGTCTGCTTATGTTGTCTATGGATTTTACGACCGGAATAGTTTTTCCTTGCCCCTTGAAGTACATTTTCTGATGTATTTTGGCATTTGAAGATTTAAACAACATGTATGTTACTATTGAAGATGATTTTTCTTTTAAGCTGTGCTGCTGTATATTTAGCACATAGTCATAATCAGCAGACCCCTCTAATAACATGTTTAGGTGCCGTGAGTGATTCAACTGACAGAAAGAGCTTTAAGAGACACAGTTATTGAGGTTAAATGTGATTAGTCTGGAGCTGGGGATCTATGAAATCCTTTATTTTTCCTTCCAAATTCCTTTTTTTCAGTTTTAATTTTTCTAGACTTTGTTTTGATGTTTACATTAAAAATATGAATTGAAAAGCATGTCTAACTAGTTTAACAGCAATTTATTAAAAGCCCTATGAAATACACTGCCGGTCAAAAGTTTTTGAACAGTCAGATTTTTGATGTTTTTAAAGAAGTCTCTTCTGCTCACCAAACCTGCGTTTATTTGATCCAAAGCACAGCAAAAAAGTACAATTCTGAAATATTTAAAATAACTGCTTTCTATTCTAATATATTTTAAAAATGCAATTTATTAGTGATTTCAAAGCTGAATTACTCCAGTCCTCAGTGTCACATGATCCTTCAGAAATCATTCTAATATGCTGATTTGCTGCTCAAAACACATGCAGTATTATCATTATTATGTTAAAAATTTTTCAGGTTTATTTGAATATAAAGTTCGTAAGAACAGCATTTATCTGAAATAGAAATCTTTTGTAACATTATTAATGTCTTTATCATCACTTTTGATCAATTTAAAGCATTCTTACTAAATAAAAGTATTTATTTCTATAATTATATAAAAAATATATATATATATATACTGACTCAAAAAACGGTATAGTGTATAATTTTACAAAAGCTTCTTTTTTTCAGATAAATGCTGATCTTTGGATCTTTCTGTTTGATTTCTGAAGGATCATGTGACACTGATTTTCAGCTTTGATCACAGTAATAAATTACATGTTTAAATATATTCAAATAGAAAACAGTTATTTTAAATAGTAGAAATTTTACTGTTTTTGCTGCACTTTGGATCAAATATATGCAGACTTGGTGAGCAGAAGAGACATCTTTAAAAAAAAAAACACACTACAAATCTTACTGTTCAAAAACTTTTGACTAATAGTGTACGCTTAAGTCTTTTTCTCATTCAGGTTTATTTTTGGCAAATTTGATTTTCCGTTAATTTTCTGGATTTAATGGTTTCATTAAATTTCAGTAATCAAAAGCATCTGTAATTCATTTATTTTCTGTAAAATATGTATCTGTATCTGTTTTTGTTTTTTTTATATTGTAAGTTTCAATAATAATTGTATTAGTAGTAGTACTATCATTACAATAAGTAATATATTTCTGTCACATTTTCTTCAAGTTAAACCAAAGTTTCATTTTGACAGGTTGCTGTATATGACACGACGGTAGTTTTTCTCAAAAGAAACGGTAAAACAAAATGACTCACAGCACTTCTAGAGATGATGTTTGTGTACTCACAGACTGAAAACACAGCGAGCGTTATGCGCGCTTCAGCATACGTGTAGTAAATGAAGCCGTGCATTAACTGACACAGAGACACGCAGAACATGCAGGATTCATTTTTAAGTAGTATTTTTGCATCTTAATATTGACAGACACTAGTCTGTATCATGTTTAAGTGTGCTGACCTACTTTGGATGAATTCATTCAAAACATGGCAAATTCCATGAACATTCTGTGCTATACAGTAAAACGCACTACCTGAAACAAACCGGAACAGACGCGGCAGTACACGAGCACTGGAAAGCAGCTCCGTCTTTCTTTTTGTTTATGCGTCTCTTCACGAGAGCCTTATGTTGAACTATTGGACCATCAGAAACGATATGAAATCATTGAAATCGTAGCCTTTGTGGAGCGGGCCCTCGTCCATATGCCTCTGTTCTTCTCCACCCTGCTAAACATCAACACACGAGGAGAGATTCAGTGGGAGTTGTTTAATTCTTTATGTATGTGCCATGTCTGACTGACTGTACGAGTGTGTGCGCCTGTCTTTATTTATATATATATATATACAGCTCTGGAAAACAGTGTAGTTGTCAAACGTATCTCGAGCACCACCAGCAGCCTTTAATTGATTCAGTTCAAATGAATTCTGAGGAAAACGACAGACATGCGTTGATGTTTTTGCGTGAGGTGTAATGTATGGAGCTCAGGACTGTGTGTGTCAGGAGAGTTCATGCAGACTCGATCAAAACATCCCAGAACAATTTGCATATTTTACAGAAACATTAGCAGTGGAATGATGTGATGGTGCAAGTTCTGACACCGTCAGGCTGTGTATATGGTTATTCGTGAAGAGCACAACGGTAATAACGCGGCGTATGATCCTCGCGCTACAGATGTGTGGGAAACGCTGAACTTGAGCTGTTGTGCAACAGCACAGATAGTAAACTGAGTCAGTTCGACGGGAAGCTTACGTGTCCGGACTAGACCCGACGAGCGCTTTAATATAGAATTAAACACAGAGCTGGGAACTCGGAGTAGTCGGGAGAATCTGATAAGATATTATGTGCTCTTATGCATCAAAATAATGTCAGCGTTCCAGCGGCCCACTGACCCTAAAAACAGGTGGGGTTTTCTCAGGATTTCTCGGAGTGTAACGTGAGCCGGACGCGTTGTCGGTCGGCGAGGTTAGACGCGTTCGCCGTGCGCTTGTAACGCGGCGCTCTCATTGATTTACGTAAGGTGAGCAGCTGCCGCCGCCGCCGCGAGACTCGCAGATATCAGATGGTGAGCGGATATGCTGTGATTGCCCGTGTGTGTGTGTGTGGCCCGATGGAGAGCCCGATTACGACGCACGCTGATAAAGACGGCAAAAAAAGCAGAAAGGACAGTATTTGATGAGACGGTGCTTGCGACGGGTGTCGCTGAGGGTCTGGCCGTGAGCTGTGGAGCGAAGTATGTGGACTCTGGGCAGACTGCCAGGAGACAGACGGAGGATCTGATGGACTGATAAGCCCTGGCCCCAGGCAGGCAGACAGGCAGGCAGGCAGGTTTGAGCCTGGTTCTGCCGTGCGGGTAGAGCTGCAGGCGCGAGGCCCAGACAGGTAGAGGTGGAACGTGACTCCTCGCAGGTCTGCGCAGACACACGCACGGACAGACGGACCCTCGCGCGTCGCCAACAGTGATGTCATGCCGGAGGTGTTTTTGTTTGGGGTTGCCACCACAAACACAGTGATGAAGTCACCTCTACCCTCAAACGGTGGGCTGACATCATCAAGAACATCACCGGCGCATCCAGCATCGGTCTCGTCGGTGGCCGTCGGGTCATACTGAGGGCCGGTGCTGGACATTCAGACCTTGAACCAGTTTTGATCGGTCGGTATTAAAAACGTGTCCTTCAGATCAGAAGAAGCCGCT
>JAHKKF010521224.1:21578-41397 GCA_019740295.1 Labeo calbasu
CTGACATCCCCCATCGGTTACAATCAGGTTCGCTTTTGGGGTGCCCTCTCCACGATCCAGTCTATTCCCCCCAGTGCCTGGTCCCAGGACAAACAGTCCCGTTGCCCTCCAAATTTTTCAGGATTTCATGATTTAAATTTCCATGTTTCTTTGTATCCTCTTGTATCTGCTTGTCCAATCAAAAAAGATTCCAAAGAGCTTTTTTGTGTGTTTGTGCTTTTAGATGACAGGAAAATTGTTGGGTAAAGAGGGGGGAGCAGGATTGTCAGTCGACCCTGGGTCTGCCAGTGTGCTAACCGCTAGGCTATAGGCACTGACAGGGCCACTCTTCCTACCTTTTTCCACTTTAAAGAACATTTTGTGGTTCCATGGCTGTTAATAGTTGCCAAATAAAGAACCTTTATTTATTTAGGGTGTACCTGTGGTTTTCCCCCGTTGTCTAAGAAAGAGCCTCTTTCGGGAGGTGAATGAACGATTGTGTCTCGTGTCACTTCGAATGTGTCACACAACCAGCAGATTATCTCATAGCACATGCAATATTTTGCGTAATTTTGTAAGAGTGTTCTGACTCATCTTTGCATTCTGTACTGTAGATTAGAAAGGTGGTTTCACTCCATTCAGGTGTGGTTTGTCAGGGCCGCTGTGATAAAGTATCTAACATAACCTCCGTCTGCTTGAGATACAAACCATTTCACCTGAGCTGCAGGCTGGAGCTGAATGAATGAGCGAGGCCATGCATGAGGGGTTGTTTTTAGCGTGCGTGCTGGTATCTGACAGATGCTATCAGGCCGGTCATGTTTTTAAGGGAACGGATTACGCGGCGAGGCGCATGCACCGAGGCTGGCGTACGTGTCAGGCCGGCAGTTTCAGGTCTGTTCGGCGCTTCTAAAGGAGCCGCCGGTCGTGGGGAACTCTCTGACCCGCTGACCCCGGGACGCTCTCGGGTCTTTTTTACAGGCAGCACTTGAATTTCATCAGGCGGTGTGGTGGGCTGACGGGGAGGTGAGGAAACCATCTATCAAACGGGGACAGCTAGGTGACACGCTAGCCAGGTTAAGGACAACGGAGGCTGTGCTCCGCTTCCCTTTCTCCGGGGGTCGTGGGGACGCTCTCCGGCTCCCACGGTAGCTCCCCGCGCCCTGATAAACGGTGTCAGGGTCGGCCAGCGGGTCGATAGCCATCCTCTTATCTGGGTGAGCAGCGGTCATGTTTGCAGATGGTGATGGAGGCCTGATTGAGCTGTTTTTCCCTCTTTTTCACACATATTGAGCTGAGCCGCCGGGTCACGCGCTCGAGGAGAAGCATGCGCTAATGGCTCGGCGCTACGCTCTGTGTTTTTTAGCCATGTTTACACACACAGGAATGTTGACTGTCAAGTCATGGTCAGATGCTGGAAGTGCCCGTTAAACTTTTAGCCCTGCCCACGTCTACAAGTGACGCACATATGCATTTGTTATTAGAACCCAAAATTCAAAATCGAGAAATGGAACACAAATGAAACTCAAAATTCCTTATATTTTCCTGCATTTTCCAGTGCAATTTTTTTTTTTTTTTTTTTTCATGGTAGTTAACCATTCCTGCTCTGCACACACTGGGCTTCTCTCACATAACATCATGAGGTGCATTCTGGGAAGGTCTTTAAACCGTATTTATGGAATTTCTAGACATGCTGGCTGCTTGTTGGCTGTTTTTCTTTCCCTGTGCACTTCAACACATCCACTCCAAACATTTTGAAGAACATTTCATAGGTAGGCGCAATTTACATGGGTCTAAAAGCCAGTTACAAACATGTAAGCTGAAGAAGTGGATGAATCAGACTGTTGAGTCATCACACAGGTTTTGCTCACAAATACAGTAAGTGAATGAGATCTATTCTCATACTGATATAATTATATCCAGTTATTGGTAACACTAGTTAAGGGACCAGTTCTCACTATTAACTAGTTGCTTATTAGCATGCGTATTACTATTACTATTAGTATTTCCAAAGCACATATAAATGTCTTATTCTGCACGACCATATTTTAGATCCCTTACTCCACCCCGTACCTAAACTTAACCAAGCAGCAAATTAGGAGTTTATTGAGGCAAAAGTCATAGTTAATAGTTAATAGTGAGAATTAGTTCCCAAACTAATGCGTGACCCACTCATTTCCGTAATAATCTCGACACGTCCAAAATCTCGTACCGCGTACTGCTGCGCATCCTGCCTCGTGCTTTCAGATCCGTCCCGATTTGATGTTTAATCTGGGAGCGCAGGCTGATTAAAATAATGACGACTAAGGGATTTTTCTCTCTGCTCATGTTCAAAGACATCTTTGTCCTTCAGTGCAACCTACTTGAAATTGCGCCCAGAAAGTTGATGCTGCCCGATTGTTATCAGCAGGCCCTAAAATCACCCTGTTTATATCCTCTCCCTTGTAATCTAAACCACTTGCTTCTTATTAGAAATCTGAGATATGCTGCATGTTTCATCATCTTTATTCTGCTCTTTGTTTTTAGTCTCATCTCCTCCCTGTGTAAAAAATAAATTCCACCTCATATTAAATGAAATGAGAATGACAGCTTGAAACGGATATTGCTCCTCTGACAGCTCATTATGAAGATGGGCAGGTCTGGAACACAATGAATGGCTCTGTGCCACTGCTTATCTAGCCTACCCTGTTATTTAGCTCTGTTGTGCGTGTGTGTGTGTGTGTGTGTGTATACATGCATATATATGTATTTGTGTGTGTATTATGTGCTTATGTATAGTTAATTGAGGCTGTTTTGGCCTCAGAACAGCTCCTGAAATACAGGAAGGAAACACATCCTCTCTGTAGTGACAGTTCAAAGAGAAATGAAAGTGAGATGTGAAAAAGTGAAATGTTACTGTATGCTAAGTTTATACATACACTAAAACAAGTGGGTGTTCATATTTCTGGATCATTATGATTCTGTTTCGGCTCTCTTTCATTTCGACGTCCTTTCTGTCATTCTCAACAGTCTGAAAACTTTGTCATGGGAAAAGAAAATCACAGTGGTTGTTTTTTCTTGGCACAAAGCAGCATATAATGATGTTTGCTGACTAAGTGCAAACTAATTTTGAAGAAAACATTTTACATTTGCTCTGGTTTTCTTCTAAGAAATCATTATTGCACGTACAGTAGCGTTTAGAGCATTACCAGTAAAATTGCGCCGAACCTACAAAAGCACCATGGGAATGGATTCTGGCCCAGACACAATTTCCACCCACTGCCTAAGAGATCCATTCATACGGGTAACTGGCCCTAGAGGGGAGACAAATCTGTGTGTGAAATTAGATTTTTTTACAAATGTGCCACTTTCATGGAATATAACCCGAGCAGACTCATTTCGCTAAACTCAACATTATGAATCATTTTTTTAACCCGCTCCATTAGAGTCCATTAACATAACGCGAGTCTCTGAGCCTCGCTGGACACGACTCAGCAAATCCATTTGCTAAAATAACAGTATAATTGCACTAACCTGCTCTCCAGAGATTATTTCCTCTGCGCAGACACAAATATTCACTTAATATAGGCAGTTTGATTTGGAGGGGGAGATGCATTGCTGTGGATATTATCCAGACGTGTGGCGTTGAATGGCAGAGGCGTGTCCTCACAGATGTGCGCTACGTGACGCAAACTAAGTAGCCAGGAAGTCCGCGGGCGCGTGGAGCGGCGTGCCAGTTGGGATTGACAAAATGGTTCTCCGTAATAAAGATTTAATTCACTCAGAAGACGGCCGCTATGAATATGAATGTGTTCTTTTAGCTGTCTGTATGCAGAGACATGTACCGACCAGAGGGGGCTGCGGGGACACATTAAATTGGGACGTTAAGTGGTGAAGGAGAGTGGGTGGCTTGCAATGACTGAGTTTGACAGCCTGCGTGATTTTCCATGGAGCAGGACCAGGCCCGGCTTCTGGGTTTGTGGGACCCTCTGTGATATAAGAAACTAAGCCCAGTCGGTGTAAAAATTGAACAGAACAGAACGTCAATAGCGCTATTAGAATATGATTCTTTTAGTCATCTTATGTCAGTATTGAACGGTTTATTTTGAGCATTAAATGTTCATTTAAACTCGCTTAGATTGGTCCTGCTTGCTCCGTTTAAATGGCATGCTTTAGTTGTGTCAAAATACTGTGCTCACTTCCTAGATCCTTGCGTTGGAAGGGCCATGTCGGGTCTAATACTGCGCAATCCCTAAACCAGCGGTGTCCATTCTTGCTCCTGGAGGGACACTGTCCACTGTCCAACCCCAATGAAACACACTTGAACCAGCTAATCAGGCTCTTCAGGACCGATAGAAAAAATCCAAGCAAGTGTGCTAGAGCAGATTGGAGCTAAACTCTGCGGGATATTGGCCCACTGGGAGCAGGTTTGGACACCCCTGACCTATAAGATGGTCCAGACCTGAATGAGACTGCACACATAACCATAATGTATGTAAGCACATTGGGACGCAGGGATAGTCTCTTGAGAATGGACTTTCCTGGAGGGCCGGTGTCCTGCGGAGTTTAACTCCAACCATAGTTAAATACACCTGAACCAACTAATCTAGGTCAGCAGACTTACTAGAGACCTCCAGGCCAGTGGTTCCCAATCCTGGTTCTGGAGAAACCCCCATCACTGCACATTTTAGATGTCTTCCTAATCAAACACTCCTGATTTAGCTCATCAGTAGAGGCCCTGGAGGGCCGGTGTCCTCCAACCCCAACTGGACACATCTGAACCAGCTAATCAAGCTCTTACTAGGCCAGGGATAGGCGACGTCGGTCCTGGAGTGCCGACGACCTGCAGAGTTTTGTTCCAACTCTAATCAAACACACCTGAACAAGCTAATCAAGATCTTCAGGATTACTGGAGCTATAGGCAGGCGAGGTTTTATTTCAGGGTTGGAACTAAACTCTGCAGGACGTCGGCACTCCAGGACCGACGTCGCCCATCCCTGTACTAGGCATAAAAGAGACTTACAGAAGGTGTGTTGAGGCAAGTTGGAGCTAAACTCTGCAGGACGCCCCTGCTCCAAGACCTTAAATGCGTGTGTCAGATAAGAGAGACATCAAAAGCTTGGGGGGGCCTCCAGGACCAGGATTGGGAACCAGTGCTCCTGGCAAATGAGCTGGAGCTGGTTGGAGCTAAACTCTGCAGGATACCGGCCCACCGGGGGCAGGTTTGGACACCCCTGGCCTATAGGGTGAGCCATTCCTTGAGAAAGGCCTAGACCAGGGGAGTCCAAACTCGTTCCTGGAGGGCCTCTGTCCTGTAGAGTTTAAACACACCTGAACCAACTAATCAAGGTAGTCAGATTCAGTAGAAACTTCCAGGCAAGTGTGTTGGACCTGGTTGAAGCTAAACTAGACATTAGCCCTCCAGGAGCAGGATTAACACCCCTGGACTAGATCAGGGGAAGGCAAGTTCGATCCTAGAGAGCCATTGTCCTGCAGAGTTTAGCTCTGATCTAAACAGCGTCTCTCTAGGACCGAATCTGGACTGAGCCATTGACCACCCTGCACGTAAACATTCTTTTGGAATATCGGAAAATCTTTCCATTTTATGTGCTGCAAAGAGGTACGCTTCTGAGCACTTCTTTGTGAGATTGACAGTGTGAGAACGTGTGGGATTTAATTGAGTCTTTGGAGTCAAGCTCTTATTCTACTGTGATATGGGCGTAGAACGAGAGGGGACGGGCTAAGCGTCATTAGAATGAGTCACCTGCGGCCACTTGTACGTAATACCTTTGGGAACTGGCTGTTTTTAACGTCTCCACTGGGGATTTTCTCCATTTATGGAGATCCCTTTTATACAACCCTCTTACACAACTCCTTTGTCACGCTAGACCAGGGTTTCTCAATCCATTCCTATGCTGCACATTTTGAGTATCTCACTAATCTGACACGGCTCGTTTAGCTCACGGAGGCCTCTACTAACGAGCTCATGACAGAATCAGGTGTGCTGAATGAGGGCGATATGCGAAATGTTCGGACAGGAAGTGTAAAGCCGCTACAGTCCCATAAAGTGGCCTCAGCTGCACTTTGATAAGTCACTCTGTGGCTCTCCCTTTGCACTTCCAGTGCACAATATGTTTCATGAGTTTTTCCTCAGCCTTCACCCACAGATCGGTTTGGACAGATGAGGGATTTTGGACCAGTAAAACTGGCAAGCGATCCATGCGTCATCTGAGATGTGACAGCGGTGCTAGCGGTGTCGGGGCTTGTTTATGTGTTTACATCAGCGCTGTCGCTGACTTGATCTGCAGCAGCGGTCGCTCTGACCGTGAGTGTGAAGTCATGGGGTTTGAAAGCGCTCCAGCGCTCTGCATATCAGATCATTAGCAAACCAGCAACAGCCATAATGACGCTTTGGGGGTTATAAAGAAGCAATGATCATTTTTATGACAAATGTACAGCAGCCAAGATGCGCATGCCAAACGGTCTCAGTCCAGAGTCTTCCGGAGCATCTGATATTCCATTATCTGCCAGCTTTAAACATCTCACTCATTTACAGGAACCTGCTGCACGTGCGCTCTGGCACAGATGAGCGCAGGCTGACAGACACCTGCCCATGTGTTTTCTGCGAGTGTACAAAAGTGTAGTTCCTGGGGCCGTAACTGAGACTAGTATTGCAGAGACGGACCTTTGACTTGCAGCATCCGCTCTGATCCACTCTGAACTTTATTCAAGCCAAGAACCACCATCTCAAGCAGCTCACAAACTGTACAAATATAGCCTGCAGTAAAACTGCCAAAGTAGAACTAATGGACATATGTAGGCTTTGAAAATTCATTTGCTTAGTGCTTATTCATAACTACACATTATTTAAAGCTGGGCAATAGTCTAGTTTACATTTGGAGATGATATGAACAGTCAAGCAGATGAGATTATCTCTATAGTATCATTTAACAGTATGTGACTGAGCTGTAAGTATATATATATATATATTACAATCTGAAGTTACTAGTCTGTTTTGCTGTGATATTGAGGATTATAACTGATAACTATGTATCGAGTCCATGATTTAAATCATGCATATTAATATTGTAGTTAACTATCAACCCCTGTGTAGCTTAACTGTGATCTTAACTGAAAGCTGTTCCATAAAACTTGAACACAACACATCATAGAACATGTCTTTTGTCCCATAGTGTGCAAGCCAAAGGCTTGAAAAAAATGATTTGATGTTGGATAATGGAGAAAAACAAAAGCCAGTTCTCATCTGGCTATGTAATTATAAAATAATTCTGTATGAATCAAATAAATGACGCAATCTGGGTTTATAAAATGGAATTATCCGACAGGTCGAATTTATCCACACACAAAAAAAAAAGAAAAATCAGTTTGTTGTTGACCAACAAAAATGTGTACTCAGTGTGTATATTTAAGGATAAGTTCACTTCCAGAATAAAAATTCTCTCATATTTTCCTGATCTCCATGTGGTCTAAGATCTTCATGTCTTTCTGCTTCGGTCGCAAAGAAATTAAGGTTTTTGAGGAAAACGTTCCAGGATTTCTCTCTGTGTAGTGGACTTCAATGGGAGCCAGTGGGTTGCAGGTCCAAATTGCAGTTTCAGAAGGGCTCTACGTGATTCCAGCGAGGAATAAGGGTCTTATCTAGCGAAACGATCATTTTCTACAAAATGTATATGCTTTTTAATTACGCTGGGAAAGTCATGCATGGCTAGCTCGTCGTCTGTGGAGTTCAGTTCAAAAAGACAGTATATCATTTTGACTTCATCTTATTTTCTCAAAATCGTCTGACATTTACCCATTTTTTGGTAAAGGGCGTTTGACTTTCCAATGTGACTAATGCTTGAGGACTAATGCCAGTGCAAGATGAACGTCTGCAGTTTTTTTAGAAAATGACACTAAGACCCTTATTCCTTGGCTGCGATCATTTAGAGGCCCTCGAAGCTGCACTGAAACTGCATTTTGGACCTTCGACCTGCCGATCCCCATTGAAATCCTAGACCGTTTTCCTCGAAGACCTTAATTCCACTGAATAAAGAAAGACATGAACATCTTGTATGACATGGGAGTCAACAAATGACCAGGAATTTTTTGTTCTGAAGTGAACCAGTCGTTTAAGTGAAAATTGCACCACCGTGCCACGTCATCTCGCGCTCACTCAAGAAAAATGTCCATTTACGAGAAAGCGGATTATGAAGATTTGGAACGACGTGAAAATAAATGATGACAGCGTTATAATTTTTAGGTGAACTGTCACTTTAAGTATGTCCACAGGGCCCACGCATGCAGCGCCGGCGGCCCGTTTCTCTCCTGTATTCGTGTGCTTGTATAGATTATTTATCTGCCCTAGTTTGCACCGTGGAGCGGTACTGTTTAATTTAGCCAGCAGAAGAGCGCAGGTTTTCTTGTGTGGCCTGACGTGGGTGAAGTCGCCTGCCAAACAGGTCAGGTGGTGTGTGCTGCGGTCTGGAGGCTGTCACAGGCTAACACCAGCACCGCCACCCAACCACCGCTGCTGAGCCGCCCGCCACGCCACCAGCTTACGGCTAAAGCCCCAGATAATCTGCTGCACTTCCACCTCCCAGCAGCCCCTGCACCTGGACCCTGCTACTCACACACACACAGATCTCATGCCACCGTTATTGTATATGGAGCCAATTATATTTGCTGTACCCTAACCCGTACAGAGCCCTTTGGCATTTTTATGATGGACCATTAGGAGCTCTCACAATATTGGTATTGTTCTATCTCACAAAACAACTATTTACTATTTTAACTGTACTTACACACATACACTGTTAGTCTTTTGGGGTTAGATGTATAATGCAGACTTTCACACACACACACACACACACACGGTGGCACTGGATCAGTAATTTATGAGCATGCTAGCTCATGCGCGCACACACATGCTAAGACTTAAGCACACACATGCACCCTTTGAACTATGCAGAAGTCTCTACGCCCGAGATCAATGTGTTTGCTAAAGGTACGAGAGGAAGTTTGCATGGATGTTTTTTCAGGGTAAAGAGGTGAGGTTTCTCGTTTTTCATGTTTTGTTTCATTCTTGTGCATCTCGGCCCCGTCTGCAAACACACTCAAGACCTCAAGACTCACAAACAAAGCTTCCCATATTACTCAGTTCACGCGGATGCCGTCGTTCGGCCATCGTCACATCTCCAAATCAGATTCCTCATTATCACTTCAACAGATGTGGCAGACAATAAATGTTCATTCATGTCTCACTAATAGAAAGGAGCCAGAAAGATGTTTGGATAAGCTAGGTTTGTTCTCTGAAGTATCTTACAGTACAACATACATACCGCGGTATATGAATGTAGCAGCCAGCTAATACCGTCCCACCAAAGTACTGATAAATTAATGCAGTAAGATACTGCCACAGTACGTTTTTGATTCCTGTGACATTAGCGTGTTGCTAAGCTAACAACATGAATGCCATTCATAAATCCTCTCCCATGGCCTTGTGGGATAGTAAAGCGTCCGTCGTGCACACTTCAGAGTCACGCTGAGAGTAGTAGGTCATCTGAGAGCTTTTTGCCTACTTTTTTACAAGTACTGTGAATTCGGACAATTAACACGTGCTGTTTTTAACCTAGGGAAGTATGCGATTTTGGACGCAGCCAATAATATCAATTACATTATTTGCGTTGCATCGTGGGAGTGGGCATTAGCTCTTTTGGCTTAATTTGCTCTGACTGGTTGAATTTACCGTGCAGAATTGTGGGTAATGTAGTTTTTCCACCACAAATTCAACTGACCACAAACCGTCAACTAAGATTACTTTAAAAATAAGTTGAAGTAATGCAAAAGGATGGTATTAAGCAAGCGTATACCATTGATAAACAACCTCGAAGCTCACAGCAGGTCTGAGTTATTGTTCAAAAAGATTTTACTTCATGAACTATCCAGTGCATCATCCGAGTATTTAAAGTGCGCTTTTTCTTTTTGGAATTTCCCACGTGAACACGCTGTTTATTTTTTTAAAAAAAGGCATAGAATGATATGCACATTTGGACACACCTTGTGTTTTTCAAAACGTATAAGTATAATGTACATTTTATGTAAAGAAATTATGAAATAAAATGCCGTAATGATTTTTTAAAAGTTTTTAAAGGGATAGTTCACCCAATAATACAAATCATTTACTATCATTTACTGGTAGCCATCGACTTCTGTCAACTGTTTGGTTACCAACATTTTTCAACATTTTTCAACATTTTTCTTGCTCAACTGCTGAAAGATACTTGGAACAGCATGACGGTGAGTAAATGACAGAATATTCATTTTTGGGTGAACTTTCTCTTTAACACTCTCAAGCACACTTGTGCAATTGAAATTAAATTAAATTAAACTGAATTAAATTAAAATGTGAACCTGGACCACAAAACCATTCATAAAAGGGGCATTTTTGAATAAATAAGCTTTATGGTTTGTTAGGACAATATTTGTCTGAGATACAGCTATTTGAAAATCTGGAATCGGAGGGTGCAAAAAAATCTAAATATTGAGAAAATCACCTTTAAAGTTGTCCAAATGAAGTTCTTAGCGATGCATATGACTAATTAAAAAAAGTTTTGTTACATTCACAGTAGGAAATTTACAAAATATCTTCATGGAACATGATCTTTACTTAATATCCTAATGATTTTTGGCATAAAAGAAAAATCGATCATCGGCTGTTACTACAAATATACCCGTGATACTTCAGACTGTTGTGGTAAATGCATTTACCCTAAATGCTTGTCAGTACTTTTGTCTGTACACTTTTTATTTCAAAGACAATCAAGGTAATCATGAAATCCCATCTCCCCAGTGGGAGTTCAGCTAAACTGCATTTAATATCAATGTGAACTATAATATATTTTTCACTTGTAGCAAATAAAATGTGTCTGAAAACATACAGTACATTCAGTGGACACTTCCATGACGAAAGTGTGCAAAAGTGTGCTTTCGTTCACAAGGGGTCTGAAAAGCACAAGAGGTTTTTGCAGTCGCTTTAGTGTTTTAGTAGTTCAAATCTCACACTTGAGTTTGTCAGCAAAGGCCTCCAGCTGCGATCCTCTCGTTTCCTCCCTTGCGCGCCGCGGGCGCTCGGCTGTCGTGATGTCATCCACCTGTGCAGACAAGAATCTGTGTGGCAACGCTCAACTAAATAAACTGGTTACTGCTTCAGTAACCAAAGAACACAGTCAGGAAGACTTCACACATCATCCTAAACAATAATAAGAGAACGGGACAGGACGGAGGTCTAGATAAATCAGCGTTTGATCGGACTCTAAGACGCGCCGATAAGGGTCTGTCTGGGGCGGAAAATGACTCACGACTGCGCGTTTGTATCTGCAAATCAGCAGAGCTGCGTTACACTGTCTGTGTGTGCAACTGACATTACAGAATGACTGTGGCATTAGGTGTGTGTGTGTGTGTGTGTGTGTGTGTTCGGTCGATACGTAAGATGGCCTGTGCGGTAGAGCGCGTGTTGTGTCACTTTGATTTTGTCTTTGTGACAGGAGCCAGAGGCGTTTTCTGGCTCAGCGCTCTGGGTGTAGATGTGACCGCTCTTGCCAAGTGGGCTAGGATGGCGGCCCTGCGCACGGGCATGTCCGTACAGGGCCTTCTCCGGCTTCCTGTACACTGTATAAACTTGTGAGCGAGCAAATTGCTCGCAGATAATCATAGGCATTATTGCCGCCTGGATAATCGTGCTGCCGCGAAGGGTTGTGGGTAATGATAGTGATAGTGGCTCTGGAAAGAGTGATGTCATCGAGGAGTGCAGAAGGCAGTCTGGTGCTGGTGGGCCGACAAAGGGCAAGGGCTCTGGTGGGACGGGTACGTCTGTCTTCCCACAGTAGTGCTCCTTCACTGGAGACCTAATGCGTACAGTTCATATCAAAGTACATGTACTTTGCAGCTACATGTCAACTGACTCTCATTAGTGTATTAGGAGACTGTTAGGTTAGGGTTAGAGCTAGTCAAACCAGCTGACATGTACCTGGAAGTTACTTTTAGTCAGGAGAACGTCTACAGTAGAGAAAACAAAATGTCACTGAGCAAATGAATTTTTCTGCAGTAATCCACAGAAGCCTGTTTCTGCCACAAGAAATAAAGAGATAAATAGCAAATTTTTCATCTCACAATTCTGACTTTTTTTAAAAATTATTTCTGCTTTAGTTTGTTTCTCACAATTCAGACTTTTTTTTCTCAGAATTGGAACTGTGAGATAAAAAGTCATAATTATGAGATGAAATCAGAACTGTGAGATTTAAAAAGTCAGAATTATAAAATAGAATCTCACAGTTCTGACTTTAAGTGAAAATTGTGAGAAAAAAAAGTCTAAACTTTGAGATGAAGTCACAATTATGATACACTGTGAAATAAAGTCAGAATTATAAAATAAAGTCAGAATTATGAGATAAATCAGAATTATTAGATAAAGTGAAAATTGTGAGAAAATGTTCAGAAATATGAGATAAAGTTTCTATGGAATTATGAGCTAAAAAAATTCTGAAATATAAGATAAAGTCAGAATTATTTGATAAAAAAAAGTCAGAATTACGAGATAAAAAGTTAGAATTATGAGATAAAAAAAATAGGAATTATGAGATTAAAAAGTCATAATTATAAGATAAAGTCAGAATTATGAGATGAAAAATCAGAATTGCGAGATAAAAAGTCAGAATTATTAAATAAAGTGAAAATTGTGGGGTAAAAAGTCCGAATCATGAGGAAAAATGAGAGAATTATGATATAAAGTCAGAATTGTGAGATAAATAGCATGTTTATATCTTAGACTTAAGACTTTTTTCACAGAAGTTTGTGCTTGTATCCGCTTATATCAGTTCTGACTCAGAATTGTGACTATTTCTTGCAGTTGTGAGTTTATAGACGTTTCTCCTAAAACATCTTTGGAGACATAGCAGTAGACACAGATGAGACGATTGTGGACATGCAGTAAGAGCTATAAAACTAATGTGGAAGACGTTCATTTTGAGATCTCTGACTTTTGGCCCAGTTTGAGGCATTCAGTCACAGAGAAACATCTGAGAAGTGAGAGATCTTTGGAGATATTCCTTTGTCAGTTTTCTTTCCTATGCACTGAGGAGACTCGCCCCAATTCCTGTGTGGATTTTTTTTTAAACCCTGCGTCCCTGAGGCGTGAAGCGCCGGGCTACGGCAGTGCGTTTACTGTGTAAACAGACCCTTGTGAGGTCTTCATAACCGTGTGCTCCTCCACTCCATCAACCCCGTTCTAGGCCCCTCTGCTACTTCCCCCGGAGCACGTAGCCGCCCCGTCCCTCCCTCGCCTGCCCGCGTGTGCAGCCGCCCTCATCGTATCCCCCTCGTCCGTCCGCCGGCACACGTCTCGCACATTTGCGGCGTCCGTCTGCCCTCTGAGAACGACTCCGACGACATGTTTCCAGAGGCTGAACGAAGCACATCCTTTGAGTTCACGGCGAAGTTGAACGTTGTTTTTCGCGACGGCGTCTCGTACGAGCAAACCGTGCCACCGTAGCCCAACGTGTACCTGTTGCTGCTCAAACCGGTTGTGCGTTTGTTCGTTTGATCTTCGCCAGATTCAAACAGCAACGAATCTCATCGAATGCTGCCTGAACGGATTTCGAGACATGAATAACTTTGAATAAGCCTCATGTCTTCTCTCCTCTAATCCTTTATTGACTGTCCAACCGGTTGGCAAAGAACGTTGTGCAATTCCCTTTGTGTGAAGTTTTTAAAGAGTGCAAACAGAAAGATCACTCACCTCGCCACCCTACGCACTCGCTCTCTTCCTGCGGTCCATGTTACATGAGCTTCGACTCAATTAGCGCTTGGTTTGTACAACCAAACGTGCCAAAGTGGAAAACTCCGACAGGTGCCGATGAATCCAGAAGTGATTCAGTGCTGGAGCTGCTGGTCACTGTGTGGTTGTTCATGTTTTGAAATGAAGTGAGCCGCTAAATGCCGTGAAGAATCGGCAGCAAGTTGTCACGAAAACCCAAAATCTTGGCCCAAACGTAAGATTTTAAGATGTTAAAATGTTGCATCTGACCTTCGCTGCCACCGTTCAGCTGGACGTTTGGCCCAGAAGTCACGACCGCGGGTGAAGACCGCACACCACCCGCCGAGCTCCTCATCTGGGTTTCCTCGAGACGTCTCAAGTGGGCGTGAGGGCGCACTCTCGTATCGCCTCGGCCGACCTCCTGGTGATGTACGGGACCCGTCTTTCCCTGCTGTAAGACACGGCCAGCTTGCAACGCCTCGACGTCTCTCATCCTCTCAGCATGGGACGGGCCTCACAACGACGGGCCATTAGCTGCTGTACCATCACTCTTTACATCATTATTCACCTGTGCGGATGTTTCTCCTCCACGGGAGAGTAATTTAATGCAGATCACAGACATGTGCTCTTTTTTTTGCACTTTTTTCCCCCCAATCTAGTTTCCAAGCGATCTGATCTTCCAAGCAAACACGACTGTTATTATTAGCGACTTGAACGATCCCCAGTACTACACATGAATTATCCCTCAAATCATGTGCCTCATTGTGGAGAGCTTTACTAGTACTTTTCTAAGTCAAGAAAATCCCTTAGACGTGCATTGCAGAGGGGCTCCAAACATATCTAGAGACCGGAAGAGCACAGAGACTTGTGGGCTTGTTTGAACTGAGCCGGTAACTGGCTTGCAACCCACTGAGAAAAAAAAAGGAAAATAAGTATGCGCATGTTTTATTCCAGTCTGTTATTTCATAACCCAAAACCTCGATTCATTCCAAATTCTCAAGCGAGCAAGTCAAAGTCTACATTTTACAATCTCTTTATGTAATTTTTACAGCTTTGATTGAACGGACTATCGGTAGAGGGACAAAAATCCATTAACAAACAATGACATGAGGATGAGCTAACGATGACAGAACTGCCTGGCAACCAGCAAGTCCACCCTGTCATTATGTGGTGAGTTTTGGCCGCCAAACAAAATAAACCTGTTAGAAGAGAGGATATTGACGGTGATTGATATATTCCAGTCGCACTAGAGAGATCTGATTCAAAGTTTCCATAAAATCTAGGTGTTCTGCTTTGTACTTGCAGAAAACGCTGGCTCGTATTTGCTGGATACGAGCGTGCGCTTATGAGGAAGGAATGAAACCACGTACTGTACTCTACTGTAGCCGTCAATCTCCTCGCAGCGCTTACAACACCTCTCAGACATGAAGGAGCCTGTGTTTGAGGCCTTTGTGTTTGTAAATCTTTTCAGGAAAGGGACAAGCGCAAGACAGACAGACGGTAAGACATTCTTTCTGCATATGAAGTGTCATGTTTCAGTCTCGAACAAACAGTCTCTTGTCTGTGGATGTGTTGAACTGTCCTGGTGCCATGAGGGCTGTTTTCCCCTCGCTCTGATTTGAAGATCACGGTTCAAGCGGAGGACACGTTTATATAGATGCCGTCCCGGCGATATCCGAGCGCTTGCCGACGAAGCAGCCCCGTATTACGCGGTGTCACCACGTCGGCTTCTGAAAGAGATAAACGTGTTCGCGCCATCTCGAGTTTCATACCTGTGCAGTCAAGGCGTCGGTTCGGGGAATCGGTGCAGCCGAGCAAAGCCCGATGGGATATTCTTTGCAGCGATAATCTCCTACCGCCAGCGCCAGAGTATTTCTTGAGGAGGATTCAGTCGCTGAGAATTACTATGAGGCCACATCTGTACCTGGAACCCAAAGGCCAGAGTGTAGCAACGAACGGCTCAGTTCACGTGGATTCAGTCTCGTTTACTGAACAGAAGCGCCGTGTGTTTGTACGACGCTCTACCGATGCCTTTTTTAAACAGCGGCTGAGCAGCTCGCTGCTTTCTCTATTGCGAAAGACTGGTTCAAGGCCTTTAGCGAGCTACGTGCGTAAAACGCGATGTGAAACAAGCCTCCTGCGTTTTCTATCCCGTCTCTGCGAACGCCCTAACGTGTTTCTTATTTAAGGTGAAACTGTGGCTGACTACCATTTGTGCCTCTAGAAATGGAAAGCATAAATGCGTGGCATGCTACGGCCGACCTTGTCAGATGGTGTCTGGTAGCTCGAGTCATTTCCAGCAATGTGTGCATGGAGTGTCTAATTCAGGATGAGCTGAAGATGAAATCTGGACTTCTTTATATATATATATATATATATATATCTATCTCTATCTATATATACGCAAAGATGCGTTTAGACTTGGTGCCACCGGGCTGGTTTCTTCTAGCGAGCTGCTACCTGTCCCGCCTGCAGCCGCAGGCCATGTGTAATAAGAGGTTTTTCAGACGTGCTGCCGAGACTCGTTTGCGAGTCAATTCTGCCACCAAATATAAAGCTGCATGATGGTATCGCGAAGTCTGCACGCATGCTCAGTTTGCGTCGTCTCGCCGAGCCTGACGGCCGTTAACTGATCGGACGCTTCTGCATTTCCACACTGGAGACTGTAACAGTTTTATTGTGGGCTTCGTAAAAGGCCTCTTCCTAAAATCTCCATAAATCTGTCCTCGGGTTTCAGTCTTTCCAGCGCCGCTTCACAGCAGAAGTCTCAAATGAGGGGCTAAGGAGAGATTTAGATGAGCGCCGTTGGCTGGGATCGTCAACCGACGATTTCGCATCGGTGGAAAAATGATTCGTAAATCCGGCTTACGTTCTCGGTGGCAGCAAATCCCTTCGGTGAGCCTCGGCATCCACGCCGATCAGCTCTAATGGCGCTGTCAACGTGCGGCGGGCGGCAGCGAGCGCTGGGACGCTGCCATGTCAGATAGGATCACGGCAGAGAGAGCGCAGGCCTGCCGCTCCAAGCCGCTCCTGAGAGAGTTTTTGGCTGCTCCTGTTCCACCGCTACAGCGCCGGCCAGAGATAAATCCAGACCGAAGAGACGTTTTTAGTAGCGATGAGAAGGCCTTGCAAATCTTTGCTGCTTTTTTGGCTTTTTGCTCATTTTGTGTGACTGATATTTTTCATGTCTCTGTTAAGAGTTTAGGACAGAAAGAACTGGAAATGTATTTTTTGACACGTCACAATAAACCCACTGCAAAAAATGATTTTCTTACGTAGTATTTTTGCCTTGTTTTCCAGTACAAATTTCTAAACCTTTTTGAATCAAGATGCATCAAAATGTTTTTTTAGGCAAAACACATTTTTCAGAAAACAAAGTCATTTCCCCATCGTTGAGACGCCTCTCGTGGATGCAAGCGCAGCTCCTGTCTCTTCGAAACATCAAATCCTCCAAAACTGTTCAGTAAGCTTACGATTACATTGTATATTTGAAAACGCCAGTGAAATTGGACAACAACAGTCTCATAAAGCTTGTTTCTTATGTTCAAATACTGTTTAAAAAAAAAACGTGTTTTTTATATTAGACCAATCAATGCGCATGCGGCGTCATGAACCGAAGCTTCTAACGGCAGCTGCACTGACGCCGTGACTTTACTAATCAACGATTGCCTCTTTCATTTAGAAAAGCGGGGAATTATTCTCCGAATTGGGCACTGCACTTTCTCCCATTCATACGTAATAAGAGTGTACAGTCTTCCTGCATCTAAAGTCTTTGACAAGACTCAGATTTACTAACACTTTGCGGCAGCACCAACCGTCTTACGGTGTTAAATTTTTACTGTCGGTATGAAAATGAATCACGCAATGCAATTTACTGACATTTGCGCACGTAAAATTATTATTGGTATTTGTGCCATTATTTAGCACCCCAAAAAACCTTGTCTTGAAGTAGAAGCTAATAGTAGATTGTGCTGGTCATTACGGAAATTATCTGGCTGCGTCTGTATTTTTTAATGTGGACAACTCTGAAGGTGATTTTCTCAATATTCTGATTTTTTTGCACCCTCAGATTCCAGAATTTCAAATAGTTGTATCTAGTTGTAATAAAAATGGTGTTGTGGTCCTAGGTCACATATTACATTATATTAATCTATTCCATACATTATCACTGCAGCCATACACATTACTATATCTATATGTGACCCTGGACCACAAAAGCAGTCATAAGGGTCCATTTTTGGAAATTCATACATTCATACATCATCTGATAGCTGAATCTGAAAGCTTTCCATTAATGTATATTTTGTCAATATTTGGCTGAGATACAACTATTTGAGTCTGAGGGTGCAAAAAAATCTAAATACTGAGAAAATCACCTTTAAAGTTGTCCAAATGAAGTTCTTAGCAATGCATATTACTAATCAAAAATTAAGTTTTGAAATAAAAATGACAAAATATTTTCATGGAACATGATCTTTACTTAATATCCTAATGATGAAAAGTAAAAATCGATCATTTTGACCCATACAATGTATTTTAGGCTGTTGCTACAAATATACCCGTGATACTTACGACTGGTTTTGTGCTCCAGGGTCACATATGTTTTGTTGTCCCCTATTCTTTTTTATGTATCTTTTTTTGTATTTCTCCTTTGTGTGTGTGTGTGTGTCACTGGTTCTTTCCGTTGTTTATATTACTATCATGTCATATTATGTGCTTAGTGCACAAAAACTCAAATCTGCAGACTGGCTCTGACTTTCAGCAACTAGCATCAACTTGTCCAGACTGTAAATTGTGGCAAAAATCTTGGCAAAAAAACCCCCCTGAGTAGCGTATTCCAGCCTTTAGCTGTTCTTAATGTAATGGGTTGTTTTTCATCATTTACTAGGCATCTTTAAAAAAAAAAAAAAAAAAAAAAGATTGACAGTACACCTTTTCTCGACAGGCCGCGTGATTTGAAGCATCCTTCGTGTCATGACAGATAAGCAGTGAAGCATTAGCGTGTGCTGAATCGGGCTGCTGCGGCTCCTGTTGTTGAACACTATCTGTTACTCTGAACAGACTGTTCTGATTCCGCAGCACATCCTGTTCTCTGTTCCTTGGCACTGTGACGCTGGCAGGGCAGATCTCTACCTCACACACCTAGCAGTGCGCTTTACAAGAGTCCACAGAGTGCCACAAACAGCCCTGGAGCCGCCCCAAATCCAGGCCTTTTAATATCGCGTCCTGCGGACGTTCGTTTCTCGAGCCCTGCTCTTTTTGCATGCTTAAGTATAACCACATGTTATGCCACGCACGTAATCTTTTCCACCGAAGTGAGTCGGGCTCTGGGAGAGGAGCGGAGACAGGCTTCTCTCTGCCATCTATGGTGCTGGCCGGCACGACGGCGGGCACCGTTCAAATGTCAGCGTGCGCTTCTCTAAACAAACGTGCGTGCGTGTGCTGCGGTGTCACCCTGCGGCCCCTGGAAGTTGTCTGTAATTTCGGTGACATCATCGGCTCTTCTTCAGCTCGCGCTCGTCTCTAGTTTTGATGTATCTATGCAAACACGACATCAATCAGAAATTCTGAGTCATGCAACTTTAGTTGACAGGCGCTGCATTCCCGATGCGAGGATGGGCAGATGCTCTCATGTGCTCTGAAGTGGCAGATTCAACAGCATTTTCAGCTGCGACACGATCATTAAGCCCAGCTCATGCTACGTGACAGAAGCTTGTTGCCCTCTGTGCATGTGCAGACTAGCAATTTCTTGTTTTCTTGTGTTGTCAATATAATTGTGACTCACAGGCCGGTCAATTACAAGATGATGTATCTCATGCGCGTATAGCTTCACCAGAAATAATTCCTTACAACATTTCAAAATCGTTGTCAAACTGTTTTTTAAAGGTTTTCTTTTCTAGATCAAAAATGTACATTAGGAATGATTACTAAACAATTTCTATTACCTACATAACAAACTGTTAAAGGGGTCATCGGATGCCCATTTTCCACAAGTTGATATGATTCTTTAGGGTCTTAATGAAAAGTCTATAATATACTTTGGTTGTAAATTCT
>JAHKKF010521226.1:0-29082 GCA_019740295.1 Labeo calbasu
GGTGGGGGGGGGGAGTAAAAATTTGTCAAAATTTGCTGTGCTT
The DNA here is from genome assembly GCA_019740295.1 of Labeo calbasu. Classification (NCBI taxonomy): domain Eukaryota; kingdom Metazoa; phylum Chordata; class Actinopteri; order Cypriniformes; family Cyprinidae; genus Labeo; species Labeo calbasu. Next base: position 44 of record JAHKKF010521226.1, read on the forward strand.
GTGTTCACCGCACTTAAAGCACTTAACCACAACCTCAACTAAAGTATCACTATTGACTTCAGGACAATGAGAACTGGAAGTGAAGTGTTTAGGGTATATTAAATGAGCCTCGGAAAGACAAAACAGTCAACCATTTTATTCCAGAATTGTTCAAAATTCCAGTCGTTTTACACACACATTACATTATTTGAGATGTGATGAAAATTATATTGTGGACCTTTCTAATCTCACAAAATTTCAATTCTCTGTTACACAGAGCGACAAATTGACAGAGCTGGGTAGATTACTTACAAATTGTAGTCTGTTAATGATTACAGATTACATAATGAAAATTGTAGTAACGTAATCTAGGTCACTCATTTTAGGTAATTTAAATGACTTTTTTTTTTTTTTTATCAAACTTGTTTTAAACTTACCATAAAACGTACAATATTGATATACAAAAAAGTAAAAATAAATAAAGAAAGAAATATGTTCCACTTTTTATATATCATCTTCATCATTATTTGTTTCATACTTGGTCTAATTAAGCATGATTTGCAAATTTATTTCCACACTTGTAAATACAGTCAAAGCTAAATGGAATTTAAATGGAATTTAAAAGAGAAAAGAATTGGGGATAATCTATATAATTTATTTCTGTTGGAAACTGCAGTGATATGTACATATTGGTATGATTTTGCGTCTTGCGAAAAACAAGTTCCCACAAGTACGTTTTTGTCATGAGATCAGGTAGTGATGTGGATGTGCCTGTTTATACAGCTTTATTGTGTTTCTTAGGATTAATAATAATAAAAAAATAATAATTGTCACACCTTAAATCGAACAAAAGCTTTATACTGAATAGACTCCTAACAAACAAACTACTACATTGATATGTGTCTATTTGGCATCAGTGTTTGAAGTTGAATATATTAGCAAGGCAAATCAAATGAAAACATGGTGTCATTAATAATCAGGGTTGTTTAATCTCTGTTTTGTTTGTTTGTTGTTTAAAAACGAGAGAAAAAAAATGCACCAACGGCTGATGTTTCTTCTTTAGAAACCGCAACATCCGACTTCCGGGTCTTCCTGCTTTTTGCTCACATTGTGGAGAGAAAAACCTACGGAGGCCCTGATCAAACCTACAGCACTTCTGCACCCAAAAGAAAGAGTTAATTAGAAATACAAATTCGCCCAGATTGTTATTAATGGGAACTGTAGAATAAGCAACACATATTTTGTGCCCATAAGTAATCTCAGGTAGCTTTGATCTCGGGCCCATGGCGGATGCTGCCGCGTACCGCTGCCTGGCTTCTGGGACTATGCCAGCACCAGACATCTGGCTACTTTGTTATCATTGGCTGATCGGCTCTCGTGAGACCACTCTTGTGACACTAGGCAAGAGAGAAGAGTGGCCTGGCAACGAGAATTATCAGCACATTTGGAGTGGATTAAAGCTCCAAAGTGGTCCTCAAAGCGCGACGGGGGTCTCGTGAGCTGCCCTCCGCTGGGGGTTGGCGAAGGGGCTTGCAGAACAGACTTAAACAAGCCCGTTACGGAGATGCGCAATGCCAAGTAGACACGCCTGAAAAAAAGAGCAGAGCCCCAACAGAAAAGAGTCATGGAGAGGGAGAGCCGCTAATTATCTCATCTCGTCAATTCTGTTGCCAGATTGGGAGACGACCAGATCTGGGAGTTGACTGAACCTTTCGCACAGGTTCATTACGGCGCAGGCGCAGGTGCAGGTGGAAGCTTCATTGATGTTTTAGAACACTGGTGATTTATAATTTTAGAGAGAAATTACCGGTATATTTTAAAAATAATTTAATAATACAAAGAAACAGCAAGTAACACATAGACTTAAATGTGAATTTTTTTAAGTAGAAAGATTACAATAGTATTTTCTTTGAAAATTATTTTATTTACAGCGTCGAAAAATATTTTTTACAGTGTACAGTGATATAAAGTCACATAAATTACTCTTATCATGCACCCACAAATGAAACCCACCTTTATCAGTCAGTATGCAAATAAATAAATAATTAAATAGATGAATGAATGAATGAAGCAATGAATGAACAAGCACAAAGACACCCTTCACTTGACACATTATTTGAAGTCTGGATGTATATTGCATTATAAATGTACTCTTAATTCACTTTTTATAATGCACTGCACGATCTTATGAGTAATTATAACCACAAATATAAAACATTATAATGAAACCCACCTTCATGTTATTTTAAACCAGTATGCAACTTACATTGCTAGTTGCTAGTGCTATATACAGTGAATAAAATAATTACATTGAATGCAAAAAATAAATAAATAAATAAAATTATATATATATATATATATATATATATATACATTAAAAAAATTAAAATAATAATAATAATAAAATACAATAAATTAATAAATAATAAATCGATTATTAAATGAAAGAATGAANAAACCCACCTTCATGTTATTTTAAACCAGTATGCAACTTACATTGCTAGTTGCTAGTGCTATATACAGTGAATAAAATAATTACATTGAATGCAAAAATATATATATATATACATTAAAAAAATTAAAATAATAATAATAATAAAATACAATAAATTAATAAATAATAAATCGATTATTAAATGAAAGAATGAATGAATGATTGAACGAACTAACAAGCACAAAGACGTCCTTCACTTGACACTTTATTTAATGTCTGGATGTTTAATGCATTATAAATGTATTCTTAATGCATTCACTTTTTTATAATGCATTGCATGATTTTATGAGTAATTATAACCACAAATATAAAACATTATAATACTTAATGTTTACACCTTTGATTTAAATCACCTAATGATTAAATTCATTAAATCATGCTTACCAACTAAATTCATGTATAACAAGCAATCTGCAAATATTTAATGCATTTTAACTCTGCTTACAATTATTTCTGAAAATACATGCACTGCAATGTACATTTTAAATAACTTATAATGCATTATACAATATACCACCCCCTTTGTGTAAAACTGGTTGCATATCTCATTAATGTTTATGAAATAAAATCTAGCTCCTTGTTCAAAAATTATTTTCTCATAATCCTGGTCAAAACTAGCAAATAATTATAATGTTTGTTCGAAGTAGCCTTGTGTCAGGCCTCCTCTGCTGTTTCTCTGTCTGTCTCCTTATCACGACAGACACACTGTGACCCCTAAATGTTACATAAGCAGAAGCTCATGATATATTCATGTTTATTCAGTATGTGGTAGTGATGGCAGCCCTCCACGGATTGTGTAGCTGATGACAAGCTCGATATGTAAGACAAACTCCTCTCCTCACTGTACACACGCTGTCCATGTGGACCTTGGCTTGGAAAGGTTACTCCCTTCCTCCCCCCTCCTCTCTCTCTCTCTCTCTCTCTCTTTCGTTCACTTGCTCTTTCTGTCGCTTCCACTCTCGTATCTTTATCTCCAAATGAACTGAGGTTGCAGGCACCATCTTCAGGTTTAAAGCGATGCTAGCTATCAGATGCTCGTTATCGTTAATCTCCTATTCACCACTACATTGGATGCCAGCCCATGAGACTCAGACCAGCTGTGGTAAGGCTTTGAAGATATGTGCAGCAGACAGCATTGGTCTTTCGAACACATCACACTGTGCCTTATTATTTTTTTTATATATTTAATCACTATACAGTTTCACAAACAAGGACATTTGTCATTTCTGGTATTTTTAGCAGTAGAGACGCATGATATATCAACATATTAGTTATCGTATGACATTGCATTGTTTTTGTTGTTGTTTTTACATAACCATAACATATTATTCAAATGACCTTTGCTATCATATAGGAAAAAAAAGGAAAAAACGTTTTTGATATTTAAAATATTTTAAAAACTTAGCTTTAAAATTTTTGTTTTCTAGTTTTTAGGGTTTTATTTTTTTGGGGTAAAAGGCATCTTTGATATTATTTTCCTCTAAACCACTAGATGGCGTAGCACCAAAACATCCGCTTTTCAAGATGCATGTGCAAATTTGCCTGATCTTTGACACAATCACAGACAACAGCGCAAAGTCCATTCTGTGCTTGGTGTTTTTAAAAATGTTGTGGATATTTTTAATATGGAGACAAAGATCTTCTTAATGATTTTGAGTTTTGTTTAAGATAATTAAAACATCAGTTTTTAAATAACGAAAGAATATGTAAAAGTTTAGTATTTGGGGTAAAAAGCACCTCTGCTGTTGGGGCTAAAAGGTACAATAATTAACATGATAATTAATAGAAGTCTGACTTTTCCATTTGTCGACATGACATTGTTAGATTCAGATTGTAAATATCATATATTATGTTGGGTGTTCATCTTAGAGATAATCACTATTTTCAGAATGAAACCATCATATTTAAAAACATGATATTAATCATATCATATAATAAAATATGTTGTTACTGCTGTAAATCTATATACAGTTGCTATGGGATCTTCTGCTGTCATAATCTTTGCATTTTAAAATGATTTTGTTTCTGTATTTTAAAATATATATACGTTTTATGTTAACATATTTTAATGACAGTATTTATTGAACAAAAAATTATTATTTTATCTAATAAAATAAGCAGAAAATTGTACAAACTTTGCTAAAGTGATTGTTTTAAACAAGTATTAACAGGTATTATTTTAAAAAAGCATTATTTTAGCTAAAGTATTTGAATCAATACTGTGTGCCTTTTAAGATTTTTAAACAAAATGAATAACTTGTATGATTTATTTTCACACAAAATCTGTTTCTCCATAAATGTTCAATACAAACGTATGTATTTTTCTGCAATCAAACACTTTGGGTGCAGTGAAAAGCACATTTGCCTTTAGCCCCATTGTACCCTATAGAATTGTAATATCAGCCATAACATAGAAATATTATTAAAATAACATTTTAATATCAATGCGTTTGTAAGGCTACGTTTTTGTAGTGAATTTAGACTAAACTAAACGTAGCATCATGATTTGAAGATTACATGTTTGTAACAGACTTTCTCAGAAATGTCATCAGCGTGTTAGAACAACATCATGTTGCTATATTATCATGCTAATAATGAGCTTATGGAGGGCTGCAAAAGACCGGCCCTCTGTTCAGAGGGATGAGCTGGATGTGGAGGGGGCCTCTGACACCTGTCACCCTACAAGCCAAGCACAATTACAGCTTCTCTTGGGGGTGGAGGGGGGGACTTGCCTGGAAGTCATGCGGCTCCTGGTGCAATGGGAAAGCGTTTGAAGATCATTAGTGTTACAGACCCTGTCTTCATGGCCCTGACAAACCTACTGAATACTGTGCTTTGATCAGGCCCAGGCATTTTTGTCAATAGCAAGGGGTACAGTGCATACATTAGAAAGTTACTCGCACAAAGTCAGCAGGTAAAGTGTCGCGTTCGATAAGAGTCCTGCATTGTACTGATTGGACCTAATTAGCATCATTTCTGTTTGGACATCCTGGGCAATGAGCAAACTCAAATGTCGTCAGGTATCAATGCATGAACTCATCAGTTAACTTGCTTAACCAACACAAGTAATGAAAATTCTCTATTTCTAGACTTGAAATCTTTTCTTTTTCAATGAATGTGAAGCACTGCATCTGAAAAAAGGGGTTATGGCCAATAACTTTTAATTCATATCAAAGCTACTGTATGACCTGACATCGTCAATATCGTATCACGTTTATTGGGGTTGACCCCGTAAGTGAGTGTGCTGAATAATAAACCACACTGTTAAAGTTCTGAGGAATTGAAATTTTATCAACACCTACTCTACGTACCATCATGAAACAAGCTTGATGCATTTTTTTTGTATAGTTCTGCTCACCAAACTGACATATTAATAAATGTTTCATTTTCTGAGAAGTGGGATGGGAGGGAAACTGTCAGAATACACACTGTTCTGTGATGTTTCAATGATTAAGAAACCAAGCACTTTGCTGCAAAGATGAGATTCATCATAAATATTGAGATGTGAGGGAGATTCATACGACTGTGGCAAAAAAGGCTTAAAATGAATAAAGAGATGTTATTGACCAGTGTACACTCGTATGCAATGGGTATCGGTAACACTTTATTTTGATAGTCACTTTCTACTAACGATTTTTCTTGCTTCACATTTCACATTGCTCATAATTTAACCTGGATTAACAATTAATCCTGGGTATTCATAAACAGCACATTGCTAAACCTTGGGTTAATGTTCTTGTTTGCATATTTGCAGCTGTAACTTGATGAACGCAACAAAGCTAACTGTTTGCATAAAGGCCCTGGCATTGCACATCCTGTTGTTACATACTGCCACAGTACTAGTTTTTCCAGAATGGATTTTTCGTTGGACTATAAAGGTAAGAAAACAGTCTCTTTTTCACTCATTCCTTTTAAGTCATGTGTTTGGTTTCTGACACCATTTGACATTTTTCCACTGAAACGCTGACACGATTTTTTTAATACAACGCGCATTCCACGATTTTCCAAAGCATGTGAATATGAGGCTAAGCATCTAACCTTAACGTTCTAAAACTACATGGTTTGATACTGTAAAAGTTTGGCAGCATAGTAAGGAGATTTAAAGGCATAGTTCACCCAAAAATGAAAATCACCCCATTATTTACTCACCCTCAAGCCATTCTAGGTGTATATGACTTTCTTCTTTCAGACAAATACAATTAGAGTAATATTTAAAAATGTTCTGGCTCTTTCAAGCTTTATAAAGGCAGTGAATGGCTGTTGAGATTTTGAAGTCAGATGAAGTGCATCCACCATCATAAAAAAGTACTCCACATGGCTACAAAATCCTCCAACATTTTTTTTAATGTAAATCCTCGTTTTATAATTCTAGTTTGTGACTGATTTTTTTGTATTGCTCTTTAACTGCACTTCTGCGTTTAACGTCTTCGAGTTCATCACTTTGTTCGCTATACATACAACATCCGCTGGAACGTGAATTTCTTGTAAATGCACGTATGACAGTTAGCAGAAGCTATACGGTTTATAAAGTCTTAAATATGGATATTTTTCTTACACAAAATGCATCGATTCACTTCAGAAGGCCTTTATTAACCCCCAGAGTCATGTGGAGTGCTTTTTATGATGGATGGATGCACTTTATTGGCCTTCAAAAAATCAACAGCCATTTGCTGCCATTATAAAGCTTGGAAAAGGCAGTAGATTTTTAATATAACTCTGATTGTATTTGTCTGAAAGAAGAAAGTCATACACACCTAAGATATCTTGAGGGTGAGTAAATCATGGGTTAATTTTCATTTTTGGGTGAACTATCCCTTTAATGCCACAAAAGCAGGGGTGACCCTGCTCCAGAAAAAGTTTTTTTTTAACCAAGTAAAAAGTACTTTCACCTAGGGTTAGAATTAGGGTTTAGAAAGACATAACCCAGGGTTAAGCAGTGAGAAAAGACCTTACGAGTAACTTTGCAACTGCATGTCATTAACTGCGTTTCCATTACCCTTCAAATTGCACAAATTGAAATTGCTAGTTGAAAATGGCTAATGGATATGTGTTAATTTCGCAAAAACACGCATATTTTTGCAAAATTGTTTTTACACTAGCATGAGGTGTTTTTTCTGCAATTCGAAAAAAGAATATTTTGCAAAACTGCAATGGAAACTTTTCTTTTTCCCCGCATTTACAGGTCACATGGTGTATGTAAAAAGTCATACGATCATTCTTCAATTAATTAATTATTTAACCTTAAAATCTACCAAAACTCTGTAAGAGAGATACCACCATCAACAAGATCTAAAGACTCCTTCAAAATATTGGTTCCTACCTGATCTTGATCTACGTAGATGTCAGGAACGTGAACAGTTGCTGTTCCATGTTTTAATTTACACATTCAGTGTGTAAGCAGTTTGCCTCACACCATGTGCTAGAAACATCTAGACACCCCCGAAAAAATCAGAATCTCTGGGAGTTCTCAGATACCGTAACGCAAGGTACTTCTCCAGATCATGTCACACAAATACAGGCATGTTGTGCCTCAGTGTAACTTTAAATAGCGTGTTTGGCAGGCGATTGGATGAAGGGGAAAAATGATAATTATGGCTGATGAGCAGGAGGCTGCATGCGGTGACAGTGTGACAAGTGAGAGCTTTTTAATTTGTTGGATCAGATAGTGACACGCTCCATCAGAGGATGGGGAAAACCTTTTCATTTGTGCAAAAGAAAGGTGGAAAGGGGGTCAATTAGCATCAACCATTAGACATCCCATGACATGCTATATATTATCACCAGTCATCTTAATGAGAGAGGAACAGAGAATTTTCAACTGTATTGGATTGAATTCGAAGGCAGCACAGTACATGAGCAATCAGAAGAAAAAGTGCACATGCAGCAAATGTTATATATATATATATATATATATATGTATGTGTGTGTGTGTGTGTGTGTAAAGGTTTTGAACAGTACGATTTTTAATGTTTTTTTTTTAAAGAAGTCTCTTCTGGTCACCAAGCCTGTAATTTTCTTGATCCAAAGAACAGCAAGAACAGTGGAATTTTAATATATTTGTAATGTTTAAAATAACTGTTTTCCATTTTAAAAATATTTTAAAATGTAATTTATTCCTGTGATCAAAGCTAAATTTTCTGTATTATTACTTTAGTCTTCAGTGTAACATGATCCATTAGAAATCATTCTAATATGCTGATTTGCTGTTCAAGAAACATTATTTTTATTATTATTATTAATTGTAAATGAATAGAAAAATACAAAGATCAGCATTTATCTTAAATAAAAAAGCTTATACACACTATACCATTCAAAAGCATGGAGTCAGTATATATATATATATATATATATTTTTTTTTTTTTTTTTTTTTTTTAGAAAATATTACTTTTATTAAGCAAGGATGCTTTAAACTGATTGATCAAAAGTGATGATAAAGCCATTTAAAATGTTACAAAAGATTTGTATTTCAGATAAATGCTGTCCTTCTGAATTTTCTTTTCATCAAAATAAAAAAAAGCAGGAAAAAAAATAAATAATAATAATAATAGATGTTTTTGAGCAGCAAATCAGAATATTAGAATGATAGAAGGATCATGTGACTGGAGTAATGATGCAAAAAAATCAGCTTTGAAATCACAGGAATAAATTACATTTTAAAATATATTAAAATAGAAAATAGTTATTTTAAATAGTAAAAATATTTCAGAATTTTACTGTTTTTGCTGTACTTTGGATCAAATAAATGCAGGCTTGGTAAGCAGAAGAAACTCCTTTAAAAAAACATTACAAATATTACTGTTCAAAAACTTTTGACTGGTAGTGTATATTTACAGCACTTAACTGTAAACAGTTACGTTAAAAAAAAAGAATAAAAATAAAAATAAAATAAAATAAAACATACATGGATCTCATCCATTTATTTATTTATCATGGTATATGGTGGCTTGAACTCCTAGATTTACAATTAAATAATGAATAATGCCAAAAGGGAAGTTGATATTTTTCATATCATCCAGTGAGACCAATACAAAGCCACGATTTCTAACCAGTGCCTTATTTGATGCAATGACAGGTGCAGTGAACCCCTCTACAGTATATTGATTTGGAGGACCTAGAGGTATGTGACATCATTATGAGGATTGACCTTCTCCTGCTCTGCCCTGAAGACTTAAAGTAAATGAACATTACTGAGAGCGAGACTGGCTTTGCCGTAGAGTTACTGGTGGCATGGAAACATTTTTGGCATGTAATCTGCTTGGATGACATTATGATCCTGTCTCTCAACTCTAATAAAACTGACTAGTTTTACATGCATTTGATGAAGTGAAAGGTCTCATTTCTTTTGTGGTAAAACATTACCATTTTCTGTTCTGTTTCAAACATTCAAATATGGAGAAAAATAGACAGAGGAAGGTGTAATGTTGCTTATTTGGAGCTAATTGCTAAGGCCGTGTCCTTTGTACATGTAGACCGCATATTGAGCGAGGTTGCTGTGAATTAAACTCCTGCTACTGAGAACAGGGAAGAAAGAGACTCTCTCACACACAAAAACACATTCCCTGTGTCTTCTCCTCACTCACTCGCACACACACACACACACACACACATATTCTTGATTCTCCCTCTCTCTCCCTCTCTCTCTAAATATCCTGCACACTCCCACATGCATGGCGTATTCGCAATCTTTCTTTTTACTCTTTATTTCTCCTTTACTTTATCTCGAGCTTTCTCTTTCTTTCTCACATTCCGGTGATGCATCCTTTGTCCCTGTGTTCTTAGAGCAAGCTGCAGTGACTGTGTTGGTGGCACAAAGGAGCGGTGGGTATTAAAACAGCTGTCTCTGGTGGTCCGGATGTAATTGGGATTGTTAACGTGCTCGGCTCCTGAGGGATGCTCGTGAGAATGTCTTTGTGTAAAGCACACAAGCTCCACAGCGGCATACCTTGATTTTGATGTACGTCAAAAAAAGCAAACAAGTCACCTGAGCTACTGTACATCAAGTCTGGCTGTTATTTTTTTTTTTTTCCTCCTGCTTTTTTATCCTCCTGTTTTGGGTTGTTGCTACTGGTGCACTGTTATTTATATGTAAAAGAAAACGTCTATGAAGCTCAATTTTAGTCAGAATTCCTATGAGAGCATCCTTTCTTAGTGGGGAAAATAAAAGTGTATTTATAAGCATGCGGACATAGCTTTTGAAGGAGGAGAAAAATCTTTGCAAACCCAGCTCCTAAAAGCACCTGTCTGGTAATACAAATTGAAGCACAATATCATCAAATAACAGGCAGATACAGAAAGAGACAGAGACAGAGAGAGAAGAAAAACAGACAGAGGAATGGGGGTTAAAGAAATTCCTTTTTTAAAAAACAGATGGATATGTGAATATGCGTTAAAAAGCCAAGCATTCATGATTACCTACAGAAATCCAATGAAATTTCAAATCGATTTATTATTTGAAAATTGTGCACAGAGGGCGCACTGCAAGTGCTTGTTCAAACGACACTGTGGCCACTTGTACTTTGATTATGTGTTTTAGTTGAGATCAGATTCATTTTAACCTGATATATTAAAGCTGAGCACTTAAATCGCCCTGATAAATACATTTCTTAACGCTACAGTGAGCCAAAACTACTCCTCAAACTCAATCGCCTCAGAGCGTAACCCAATTGATTTATTTGACGTTAGATATACTTTTGTGTGGTTCATTGTGAATGAAAATTTCATTTGCCGATTTAGGGGTGGTGAAATATAAATGATTTCGTTAAAGTTTCATCATAAATCAGTCTTTGGGTATATACAAGGAGACAGTGATTGGGCCTTGAAGTCTCCTGAGCAGGCGCGCCAGGGGTGGCCCTCCCTTTGGAGAGGTACTGTACCTCTCACAGTAACCGTGTGGCTTCTGCAGCATCGACAAAAATGTTGTGATTGGCATGGGACAGATTTTACGACGACATGCAAACATTAGAATACGTGACACTAGGTATTTATATTTTTAACATCGGAAACGGAGACTTTTTCTTAATATTTATGTATTTAGTTTTTTATTTATTTAGCCATTTTTACATTGTCGGTTGATATACAAGTCCGATTTATTAAAGCCAAAGAGCAGGGTGCGTTTTTCCCAACATGATGCAGCGCTTACTCTAATTTAATTTCCTAATTAGTATAAATTTGATGACAAACAATCTTTTAAGACATAAAGACATACTGGCATATTTAGTATATCTGTATACGTATTTCTCCACAGAATAATGTATCACTTAATGAGATATTTTGCACATGGCACATATTTGACAGATATATTAACTCATTATTGTTCAACTATAAATTGTAATTACTGTTTAGAACATTTAATAAATTTAATGCATTAGAATATTTTTAGCTCAAATTAAAATTTGGGTCTCACGTTTGCTGTGCACTTGAACGTGCGAGGTTAGTCGGTCGCTATGATGCATCAATTACCCCATCCAATGGACTCGAATAGATTAAACAAATTAGACTAGCCTTGTTAATTAGAACATGATTAAAGGTTTTTAATTAAATCACTGATGAAGTAGTCTAATTAGAACGAAGATATGATAATAGCCCGCTGCGACGAGTATATAATTGTATTGGGTTTGCAATTAAATCCTAAAGAGTTGTAAAAAATCCGCTTTTCTGTGTCATTAATGAAATACTTCACACAGTGTAGCCTGTTCCTGTTGAGACATCAAATTCATAATACACGCTCAATGATAACTCGAATGGCTTTCCTATTTATTATTTCAGTAAGCGGGAAAACTAATAAATTCGTCAACACCGAAGTAGATTTTTTTTTCCTAAATAAAATCAAAGCAGGTTAATTACTGAATGACTCTCGAACAAATATAAATGAAATTTAAATTCAATATTTCTACATTTCACTAGACATAATTTGTTTAATGCTTGTCGGTATATCAAATTACCTCGCTATAATGGAATGATAGTCGTGCGTTTTACTTTGATTTATTTCACCCAACAGGGACAGCAGATGATGGAGCTGTCTGTGGTGATTTCTTCATATTCATCCACGTTTCTCTGACCAACGTTCCACTTGCAAATCAGCACAGAATCTTTCTAATATTTTGTATAATCGTGAAAGTAGGCTACATAAACGTTACAGAATAACTGCACATGCAAGTCTGTGCGACATTGTTAAGAAGTATCTAAATATACCTTCTTAGTATTATTGTGTTTCCAAACACTGAACTTTAGAATACAATTCTGCTTTCATTCTATACATTTAACCATTGAGGTTTCCTCAATAACTTTATTGAAGTATCATACAATACCAGCAGCAGTCACTGCAACTGCCCATGCGCAGAGTCCCCAGCGGCGCTGTGGCTAATGAAGAATAATAAATCATGAAAGGTTTTTCAGGTACAGCCGAGAGAGTGTGTAAGAGGAGAGGGAGTGAGAGAATGGGTGAGCGAGAGAGAGAGAGACGCAGCCTGCCCTTCGCCTTAGAGCACAGACAGATCGAGTCCCCGCAGCATTGAATGTAGTCGACTGTCACCTTTATCTCATAATCAAATTCAGCAAGAATCGGGATAAAGGTTAACGAGCGACACTGGTTCTAGCAACGGCGTTCTGGAGATTTGCGCGAAGAGAAGAGAGAGGAAACTTTTTGCAGTCGTTTTAAAAGCGTGAGCAAAGACAGACTCACCAAAGACATCAGTTTCCGCTGTGACAAGTGTAAGATATTTTTGAAAAGGCGGAGGAAAATTTTCTGTGGAGCGTTTTGATAAGAGTTGACGTGATCTTTGAAGGAGTTTACCGACAGGTTGCATGGCTTACGGGTGCTCGCGGCACGTCTCAAGCCACGGCACGCGACGGAGCGACCAGGAGATCGTTCTCTCAGCCCATTAGGCAGCAGCAGCACTAGATGAGCTATCTAGAGAGTTGGTGCATCATCCTCTTCACGTTCGTTGCAACGCCAGAGACTTGAGACTTTCGCGCAGCGGCTGGGCTTGAACTCCAGTCGAAGAAGAAGAAGAAGAAGAAGAAGAAGAAGGCGGAGTCTTAACTTATTAAAAGGAACTCGCCGAGGCTCGGTCGCAAATATGATGATGATGTCTCTGAACAGCAAGCAGGCATTCGCCATGCCCCACACCAGTCTGGCCGAGCCCAAATACTCCAGTTTGCATTCTTCGTCCTCCTCTTCCACTTTGACTTCCAACGCGCCCTCGTCCTCCTGCTCGACGTCCAGACACAGCAGCACGATCAGCAGCAGCGGCGGCAGCTCGGAGGCGATGCGCCGAGCATGTCTCCCAACCCCACCGGTACGTATTCTGCATAATCACCGCTTAAAGGCACATTTTGACAGCCCACTTTTTCTGCTTGATGTTTTTTTCATGTCTGCACAGCAAATCACCCAACACCTCCATTTTTCCCTCCCAACTTATGTATTCAGCCGGGTTTGCCTTTCGTATTAATTTTTATGACCTGGGATGTTGCATGTGTCTTGTTTTGTGTGTTCTTTTTTAGGATTTCTTTTTTTTACATGCTGGAAATGTTTTAAAAGCACGGAGTGGAGCTCGAATTCCCTGCTGACAGTTATGTGTGCATTCTATTTGCAATTGCAGAGCAATATATTCGGCGGATTGGATGAGAGTTTGTTGGCCCGCGCGGAAGCTCTGGCGGCGGTGGATATAGTCTCGCAGACCAAAAGCCATCATCACCCTCCTCATCACAGCCCCTTCAAGCCGGACGCAACCTACCACACCATGAACACGCTTCCGTGCACCTCGTCGTCTTCCTCGTCGTCGTCCGTGCCCATCTCGCACCCGTCGGCTCTGGCGAGCCATCACCACCACCACCATCATCACCACCACCACCAGCCGCACCAGGCGCTGGAGGGCGACCTGCTGGATCACATCACCCCAGGACTGGCACTGGCTGGGGCCATGGCCGGGCCAGACGGCTCGGTGGTCTCCACGCCTGCGCACCCTGCCCACATGGCAGGCATGAACCACATGCACCAAGCTGCCATCAACATGGCTCACGCCCATGGGCTGCCATCCCACATGGGCTGCATGAGCGACGTGGACGCGGATCCCAGGGACTTGGAGGCGTTCGCTGAGCGCTTTAAACAGCGTCGGATCAAACTCGGCGTGACCCAAGCGGATGTAGGGTCAGCGCTGGCCAACCTGAAGATTCCCGGCGTAGGCTCTTTAAGCCAGAGTACCATCTGCCGGTTTGAGTCGCTCACGTTGTCCCACAACAACATGATCGCCCTGAAGCCCATCCTGCAAGCCTGGCTGGAGGAGGCGGAAAAGTCGCACCGGGAGAAACTCAACAAGCCCGAGCTCTTCAACGGGGCCGAGAAGAAGAGGAAGCGGACCTCCATCGCGGCCCCCGAGAAAAGGTCCCTCGAAGCTTACTTTGCTATTCAGCCGCGTCCCTCATCAGAGAAAATCGCAGCAATCGCAGAGAAGCTGGACCTCAAAAAGAACGTAGTGCGGGTTTGGTTTTGCAACCAGAGGCAGAAACAAAAACGCATGAAATACTCGGCCTGCGTCTAGCTCGAGCAGAAGACCAACGCGACGTGTCGAGAGACTCCTAAAACTGTTTAGAGACGATTTGTAAAATATTTCTTATCTCACACCTTTTTCAATCATCAATAACTTGTGCATTGAACCAGAATTTCATGACATTCAAAAGAGACATTTGAAAATACCAAATCACTGTCACGTATTACGCAAAGGGGATGTGGAATCATTTAAAGGATCGTTTGACTGATCAAGTAAGACCATTCGTTTTTCCTCACTTATTCTAGCACACTTTCTCTATCAGAGGAGCAAGACTCTTTAAACCTCAATCAGACAGCCTGCCTGAAGCTGAATAGCATATTTTAGTCATTCTGTATCGAGCTACACACAGCACCAGTAATTATTATAAACTGAGAGGGGGAAAAATACTTCAGGTCAAAAGGGTGACAGTGTCTTATCAGTGTTTTTCTTTTGACGTCTTTCTTTCTCAGCATGTCACGCTTCGATCTGGTGTTAATTCAGGGTTCATTAGATTTAAAAAAAAAAAAAGAAAAAAAAAGAGGACATCACGAATTAAGTCCACGAACGATTCTGCAACATTATTAAGATAATAACCAAACAGCTCCTTGTAAATTATTGATTTAGCTGTTACATGCATAATTTTGTCTGTCGTCTTCTTAATTCCACTTCTGTGATTTTAATAACGACAGCCCTAGCCTACAATTAGGCAAAGGGCTATAAGAATATCCATATTTTTTCTTGTGAAGGCATATTTGCTATAACTGACCTCTTAGTTATTCAGATAGAACGTAATGGATATACTGAACACGAGGAGAGGTTCAATTGTTTTTAGTAATGGGATTTGTTCAGCCAAATATCTGTTGCAATACGCCTGCGCTCTAACGTGGCTATGTTTCTTATGAACTATTTATCATGTGAGGTAATGTTTACTTCATTACATATTTATTGGGATTCCCTCCACGTTTTTGCTTGAGAAAATCATATTGAGACAACAAGGAAAACGTGGCCCTCTGCAAAAGGGGAAACTGCTTAAAACAGGCCACTTTTGATTATTTATTATTTTTTATCTTTCGTTCTTCTAACGTTTCAAAAAGGCACAATCGAGAGATATATGAGAACATTTTCTTTGAAATTATTTTCATGTATGTTATCTGCTTATTTATTTGTATAAATATACGCGTATAATTATGGAGTCGTTGCTTGTTAAATTCACCATGTTTAGTAATGTTTTCTTAATGCAAATGATGAGTTTCATGGAAGCATTCACGTAAAATGTAAATATCTCATTTGGACATACACATAAAATATCCGTACAGGTATTTGCTGTATTGCTGTTTTAGCTGCGGTAACTGTAATGTCTGTTGCTTTAGGTTTAATTGTCGGATCAATTCATTAATTTATTACATCAATGTATATTTAAGTTACTATTTGATAATTGAATTGAACTATGTGTTTCATTAAAGAACTAAATTTTAACATTTTATTGAAGGTTCTCAATGGGTTCATTTACATGCATAGGCCTAAACAGAGTTTTCAAACGTCTGACGTTTTCATGGAAACATTTATTATGTGTTAAATATAATTGAAACGCTTGCCTCCATCTTATATTGCTCATTGTGTGGATTACACGTGTCTTTAACACCAATTTGCACTTTTCTTATTTCTATCGCAAGATACAAATGGGTATTCAGATTAGTTTAGTATCTTGCTGTTTGCCTAAAAAAGACATCTTGACATCCTCTTGAGCTGTAGAGCTACGCTCGTGGTATTTCCACGAACGACTTACTGCTGCTAGCATTCGCAACCCTTAGAAGCCTACCTGAGAGCAAATGCTAATATTCTATTAGAGTCTAATCATGAAGTCTATAGAGATCTGGGGAGGTCCCTCGAGCACAGCGCTGCCAGATGTCAGGCCGCCAGAAAAACACCTCGCCTGCCAACGTGCCGGGCTCCATTTAAATCCACAGTCGATGGTTCTCGTTCTTCTGCCGACATAGGCAGCCCTTTGAAGACTGACTCAGTTCACTGTTAGGCCGTATGAAAAAGAAGAAAAAAATAAAAAAGAGACGGGAGTGTCATCTCAGTAGCGGCGCATGTCATGGCATTCTAGGCGTACCAATTGCTTTCAGCACCACGGACAGCCGCCTGAATAGAGGAGGTTTTCGCCATTGATGTTTCCTGCCGATTTTCAAAGGGATTTAACAGATGATGAATGCAATTTGCATTTCGTTTTGTTCTTTTGAAAAAAAAAAACAAGAGTGTAATATGAATATGTTCGCAAAATTGCAGTGTTTTATTTCTGTTTTTTTAAACAATATTTTTTGACCGCCTTTGAAACATGACAAACTACAATTTCCAAAACATTACGCAATTCTTTTAGTTAACATTTTTAACTTTTATCTGCGAAAAATCGTGATTTTTGCCAAAACCTCGATAGAGGTTATTTTATATAAAATGTAAAGCCTTTTAAGAATCATATCAACATTTAATTCATTACTTGGTGCCTTGGTTAATTTTAAGAAGCTCACGGACTGAATAGAGCCTAAAGTTTTCATCAATTTCAACCTGCTTCAGAGGAGGAAATCAGTTCTCCTAAACGAGCTGATCACTTAACACGATAATATGAACGAATTATTAAATTACACATGGAATTATGAAAATCAGATAATTACTAGCACTACGTAAGTAATCATTAACTGGAGCTGTTAATTACACTCGGTCGTGGAGGGCTGAACTTGGAGAGGCTCGTCGGGATTGGAAATGAATCTCGTTGCTTGACACTCATGGACGAAACGGCCTATCCCGAGCGAGCTACCCCCTACTTAACTTTCAGATAGGTGCGAAAATTATCGATCGATTTTTTTTTTTAACACAAACCATTCAGGGGGAAAACAGAGAGGTAGACTAAAATATGGGAGCATTCAGCACATACACCGGTGCGCTTAACTTTTTAATATATTTCCAAGAAAAGCGACCGTGTCGTTTTATGCTACCTTCCTTTAATAGACTGATCCAAGAGAGGGCACTGACCTGTTAGCGGTATCGCATACATGTGATTCTCATGCTTTAAAAACCATGGTGGTCACACGCAGAAACGAAAGGGCAGCGCTGTTTTCCTTTGTTATAATTAGGTCTTCTGTTTTCTTTCTCTTTCCCCCTGAACATTTCCCCCCTTTCATAGGGATAGTGATGAAATTTTAATGAAGCCAGGGACTGTCGGTGCTCCGCCTGGGGACCTACGAATAGAATATTTTAACTGTACATTTACCCCAAGTGTCTGCCATCAAAGCACGTTAAGACAAACCACAGGCCTCTGACGTGTTGGAGCCCCTTATTTAGTACTTGAACATTTATTGTATTGTCACTGATGTCCACTGTATTTTGATTTTTTTCCCCCATGGGCATTATTGGTAGAATTGTTTTAAAAAATGCTGTGTTTAAATATAAGGAATTATATGTGAAATTAAATCATTCGAAACCAAATAGTTTTAGAGAGGTGTAATAATCGTAAAACATCTTAAACAAAACAAATCACTAATACATGAACGAATACACAAGTTCACCATGTCTTGAATTCTATCTGTCTCACACACACGTTGAAAATAACACTGGCCAAAGACGATAGTGTTATACGCATATCTGTTTCAGTGGGAAAACCAATAATTGTGATAAGAATGAGCGAAATAACAAAATCTAAAATAATAATAAAACCACAATGCAGAAAATAATATTAGCTAAACAATAAAAAAAATAACAACAATACTACAGTAAGAAAACTACTTAGAAGCCAATACTGCTACAAATAACAGTTATTAACAAATTTGGCTCGTCTTGCAATATTTACGATATGATAACTTTATTGTCAGACAAAGTCTGAAATTTAGCCTAGCCTACCTGTTATCATAATTTTTATTAACTGTTATATGCCAAAAACAACAACGAAACGTCAATTATTTCCAGGCTTGCTGACGTCTACAAGTTAGGTTTTTATTTTAGTCTTTATGCTGACCTTTATGTCTTTTGCATTGTTCATTATGGAACGTATTATATTTTAAAACATGCTTTAAAGGGACACCCAAATAAATATTTAAACACACAAGCTTATAACAAAGTATTGTAATATATATATATATATATATATATATATATATATATGTGTGTGTGTGTGTGTGTGTGTGTGTACACACATTTCAGAATTTAACGAAATGTCATATTTGTCAATCGACACATCATTAGCCTATGAATTTGATTCGATGTATTAAACAGTTAAATAGCCAGGGTTAGGTTTATTTTAACAAAACATGAAACAAATTAACCATAATTTACATTCCACGGTTTTCTAAAACAATTCAGTTTACGATGAGTCCGGTGAACAAATACAATTTTCCAAAACACCTAATTAACAAATGCAGTGATTGGACACCATTCTTATTTAAAGCCAAATCAGTTCACTATCCTTACTCCTTAAGTACACCCCATAGATTGTGGCATACTGTTGAAATTTGTGTCTTCAAAAGAGGCCTATGGTGATTAAATATTAAAGAGTCTAGGATGAGCCTGTATGTTTCTCGCCCAGTTCTGGTTTTCTTCCTACTCGCCACGAAATTCATTTAGGCTTTAACGCACAGCACGTTGCGTTCTCTTATTCTCAGACGCTGTTGCGCCGTTCCAAATGAGCAAGTCGCAGTTAGATAGCGCATTTGGCAATAATGAGAAGGTGGTAGAGCTGTCTGCTGGATGTGTGTGTTCATTGAGGTTTGACAGCCGTGCTCCGCTGCAGATCTATTCATCATACCCGCAAGGACTGCCTCTCTCTCTCTCTCTCTCTTTCTCTCTCTCTCTCTCTCTCTCTCTCTCTCTCTCTCTCTCTCTCTCTCTCTCTCTCTCCCCTCTGTCCTCAGTTTATACAGAACAGAATCATTTACATAAAGTCCTTAAGGCAAATAACTGTTGGGGGCTCTAATTTATATCTGATCGAAAATTAGCCGTCATTATGCGCCCCATTAGCCGCGTCTTTAATGTGCTTCTAAGCACCATTTGTCAAGCAGCTTGTTAATATCCTTCAAGTCTTTAAAGTTGAGAGCTCATTAAAAGACTCTGCGCCCTGGTATTGATGCTATTTTATAAAATTCTGCAAAGCGTAAAGGACCGTTTAAAAGTTTTCTCTTCCTGAACTGAATGATGTATGGTTTCCTGAGCAATATTCAGGATACACCATTGTTTCCAATCTGAAAGTTAGGTTAGTGTACGCGCTGTAGTCAACAAGACAGGTATTTAGCGGGAAATCACATCTAATTTTTCGCATTGTTAACCAAAATTATGAGGATATCACAAAATCGTGTAGGCTAATTGGATTCTGGCAGGTGAATTAAATTCTAACAGGCAATATAACCGACTTAAAGGTTTGCAAATATTACTTTGAATCTTAATCATAAGAAACCACCCTTTAAACACATATAGGATGCATTCTAAAAGTCGCGCCAATTCAATAGAAATCATTTCGCACTGTGCGTTGTATATAGCCCAAACTGTCTTTTATTTCACACTTTCTAACATATATGTAACTAAAATTGGTAAAAGGCATATATACACTTAAAAAGAAAAAAAACAAGTCTTCAGATAAGGCGCCACATAATAAACCTCGTCTGATTTTTCCTAAAATAGTTGACTCTCTAAAAAGTCTGTATAATTCGCACATTGTCAATAGGTAATGTGTTTCTTATCATGGTCTGTCGTCCATAATTAGGCATGTGCCGGGTGCTGTCTCCCCGTGGGTGGGATTTAACGGGTGCTTATTATTAGTTAAAAACTCAAGCGTCCCGTCGTTGCTTCCGTGGACTCCTCCAGGCTAAAGCAATAAAGCGCGTAATTAGAATGCTAAAGACAGATGTAAATAAAAGCAATGAGACAGCGGTGAGAGATGAGGCGCTGGGGTCAGGTTCTCATCAAAAACACAGTTGGTGTGATGACACGACGCCCGGCCAAGCGCCAGAGGCCCGGGGCTACAGCGACAGACCACAGGCAGAATGTACTAAACGACTTCGATGGAGAACGCATGAAAAAGCATTTCTGACTATATTGCATTATGCATGTATTTAATGCACACAGTGGAACGTTATATCTGTGAAATATCACGCGTACCCCCTATTAATGTGTTTATTCCATTATTTTGTCTCTTTATCCCACTGTTTTCCCTTGCTCGGGGAACATTAGAAACGAAGAGCGCACATATCTAAATTTTGTGTTATTTTGTAAAACTACTTTCAAAATCTAAATTTATTATTTGCAAACAGTTACTTTAAAATAAAAACGTGTCCAATTGACTAAACACATTTCGCACCTTTCTCTTCTGAAATGTGTCCGTTAAAATGTTGTAATTTTATATATTTGCATTTTGTTACCATTTAAATAAAAAAGACCATCAGATTTGTTTACTTTCTTTATATTTAGTGAGCTTTAATTCCTTTACATTATCATAGAGTCTCAATGTAATGTCACACCCTCAAGTGATGTAATTGTTTTAGACACTAGGGGTGTGTTTTATTCAAGCTAAGTGTGCAGAGATCTGGGCCAATGAAACAGACACAGAGAAAAAAAAGAAGAAAGAGAGAGCAGCCCTGTTTAAAGAGCTTTCACTTTTCTGTCTGTTCCCTCTCTTCACTAATGAGATGTTCAGTAGAGGTTTACCTGGCTACCCATTAGCCGGGCTTTATTGTACCCCAGCCGCCTCTCCCCTTGTTTTCTTTCACTGCTCACATCACTAATCACAGATGCTGGAAATGCTGACTACAGAATACGGAAGGAAAACATGCCACCATTCACTAACTGTAGCCTAAGGTACAACACTGCAGCTCTTTGTGGAGACTGGAAGCATCTCACTTAAAAGAGGTGTATAATAATAATAACAATAATAATGATAATTCTTATTTATGCTATATTTCAAGAAGAATACCTTTAAACAGTACCAAATTAGAATGTTTTTCAGCTTGTAACAATAGCAAAACCTTCTTTTGGTGCTAGAAACCTTTTTATAAGGTTCCATAATGAACAATGGTTGAAAAATGATAACTATATATATGAAAGGCTTTGAAAGCAGAACTATAATTATTTATTTATGTATTTATTGATTTGCTTTGAAAATAAATATAAACTATTGTAAACAGAACCTTAATGGTGTTATTTTCATTAATTCTATGGGCTTTTTTAATATATTATTTATAAATATTATAGTTTTAGTCCGTCTATCCGGGTCTTATAATATTATGTAGCCTCCATTAGGGTTTTACAACAATGACGATGACAAAAACAAAACAGCAGACATTGCGAACGGACAGTATGTGAGCCCTTCACAACGTAAAAAGTCATGCAATAGCTTATAATGTTTTTGTGACTGGGCATAAACCCAATAATAATCACAAAGCTCTTACAATATGGATCATAAATTCAGTATGTTTGTCGCTTACTTGCTTTTTGGAGGAGAGAAGTATCCTCAACTGACAGCTGCTCACACTTATATGTTCTGTGAAAAAAAAAAAACTGAAAAGTGAGAGAGAAAAAAAATAGATGATTGGTAACAAGATATAATTAAGATATATAAACATTTTTAAAAGAATATCAAGCACCTGTTGAAGGTGCGTTGACAGTAAATGTAGTTGGATGGTTGAGCATAAGAATTTTTTGGACTGTTAAAGATTTAAAAATCAAAACTAAACTAAAACAAAGAATCATTTCAGAATAAAAGGGTTCGTTAAGACGATGTGGATCTGACTTGCACTGTTACTATGTGTAAAGAAACTCTGAATAGTCTTTTATTATAACAAAGAGCTACTATAGTGCTCAATTCTCTCTGACAGGTGTTGGGGAAAAAGGCTTGGAATGTAATTAAAAATAAACTAATTTCAATACTTGAGGCAGATGATTATTGTGTCGGAATGCAGTTTGTTTACTTACACCACAATGCGTGCTAACATTAAACACAACAACGATCTGCCTATATTTTGCACATGACAGATTTATTTGTATTTTGCATTCATTTTTAAAATCAGGACATGCACTAGTGAGATTTTACAATTGTTAACACTTCATAAATTTAAACAGACGATAAATAGCTTAATAATTCCTAAATTACTTGTGAAGCAATGCTTTAAATATATTGCAATATATACCTTTTTACTATTTTATTTTTTCAATTACACAAATACACAGCTTCATTGTCTCATGTCTTCCAAGGCATTTAAATATTAGTCTTTTAACACATCAAGATAACAGAAAAAAATAAAAATAAAATGAAAAAACCCTGAGTGTTTTATAGTGAATTATATCCTTGTAGCAGTAACGGTCTCCAAAGTGTCTTTATAAAAGGCTGATTACTGTTCGAAATACATCAACTGATGGCTGCGGGCTACCAACGCTCGTGCTGCTGTATTGTAGTCAGGACGAATTTTGTGGTATCATGACATGTTTTGAAGCAATTGACAATCATAAAGATTGTTATTCCTTGAAAATAAAATATAAACATTTGGAATACTCCTTCAAGTAAGGTTTCTACAAAAATGAGTCTTTGGGAATTAAAGTATCACTTTAAAATCATTATTTAGTCATTTTTTCTGCAGCAATAGCACACTAACAATCTTCAAATAAAAAAAGATCATTTTGCCAAAGGACCATTACAGTTTGGAGCACTTGGCCCACTTCATAATGGGGGCCACAAATAATTTTTGCACTCGGGTGCAACATTGCCTTGTTTTGCTGCGAGTTTGAGTCACATGAAGGGACACAAACAGCTGTAAACAACAGAGCAATCAGTGTCCCATCTGCTACTATGGCCCACTTACATGAACGTATGTCGCCACTTCTTTTACCCTGTGCCAAGCGAGTGCCTGAGGACAAGAGTCCCCAAGAAAAGGACCCATTTTCCGAGGAAGAAAAATGAAGAAAGAAAAAAGTTGTTACGGCAAGAAAATGGCATGTAGGCAGCTATCTCAGAGACACGCTAGTTTACAATTCTCTCTCATTGCCTCATACAATTAACAAATTACACTGAGAAGTAAGTTGAAATGAGAACGTCTCTTGTTTTTTTAATGTCAGTATGAAAATATATAAGCTTTGTTGTCTTATAAAATATATTTCTGGAAAAAAATGACACTGTTTACAGAGGAATAGCTGGTAGCTTAGCAGTCAACAAGTCCAAGTGTTACCAATGTAAACATACCACCATGCCTTTGAAAAAGACAACAAGGTGCTCTAGAGAGTCACTTTGAATATAAAGTCTCTGCCAAATAATACAAAACAAATACTTGAGCAAACCATCATCCAAAAACACAATAAATTATGTTTTTATGAACACAATTAAGCACCACTTTGTTATTGCTTATCACAATAAACAGTACTTAATTTCAGGGCAGAAAAAAGCAATCATTAATTATGAATTGGCAGGATGATACAATGAGCAACCCAAGGAGAGGTAAGCTCTACTCTCTCTATTACTTAAACAGAAGCGTCCGCTGGGAGAGGAGCAGTATAGCCCATGGGGCAAAGACGTAGTGCTGCATCAGTTCATCCATTCCATTAGCCACTGTAGTATTTGCATTAAATTACTGACGTTAGCTAGCCTATGTTTGCTGCTGTTAATCAAGTGTTAATTCTAGATTATTAAGGTTTCAGAGAACTGATGTATTAAAGAATTACTGTAACACATTACAATGAGGTCCTATTAGTTAGTGTTAGTTAATGCATAAACTATCAATAAACAATTACAGTACAGTAACATCTGTTACAGTATTTATCTTTGTTGATATTAGGTTGTAAAAATTCTGACCTTAAATGGATAGTTCACCCAAAAATTGTGTCATTAATTACTCACCCTCATGTCATTCCAAACCCGAAAGACCTTCGTTTACTCTTTAGAACACAAATTAAGATATTTTTGATGATATCTTAATTTAAGTTCTGAAGATGAATGAAGGTCTTACGGTTTTGCAACGACATGAGGGTGAGTAATTAATGACACAATTTTCATTTTTGGGTAAACTAGCCCTTTAAATAAATGCTTTAGAATTATTTATCATAGTTAGTTCACATTAACTAATAAAGTTAACTAATGTTAAACCTTATTGTAAACTTTATTGTAAGTGTAACTGAATTGCCTGCTTAATCGCCGCCCTGTTAATCTTCACTGATTGTTGTCATTAATCTGATTGTGAGATATCTGTCCAGAGATAACTGACTGAAAAGTATTAAAATCGCTGTTGAACGCAGGTAGCAACAGATTTTTTTTGTTCTGTATTGTGATGTACAACGAAGAGTAATGGATTATTGAAAAAGAAAAAAGTAGGACAGGACTCGATTCTTTGCATCAGTTACTGATTGGATTTTAAGAAGTGGGTGTTTCATTCAAAAATGGCAAATGTATGCAAGCTTGAATGGATGGGTTTTTGAAAAAGTTTTTGAAAAGTGCAGATGACAACATTGTCAGAAGAGGGATGTTCACACAGACACTAAAAAACACTGTATTATGCATGCCAGGCCAGTAGTTGGCAGTGTCACTTTGTAAAGAAACACTACTGCACACATACCTATCCACCTTATTTTTCCCATAAGAGTGGGTGCAGCCATTTGTACATTTTTTGTGTTTGGCTTCCGGTCTCATCCACTTCCAGCTATTTTTAGCTGCATAAAAAGCTTGTTTTGCTGCTTGATATTGCAAACTGGTGTGTCTTACCATATTATTTTAATGTATTATCTTAATTATGAACACACTGGTTTGTAGTGCAAATTGTTTTACCGTTTACTGCACTGCGATATTCTTCTCGTTATTTCCCTATGGCGGAGTAAGAACTGGACGTCTAACACATTACCTGAAAACAGCTTACTTCCGCATTGAAAAATAAGGTAGATAGACAAAGGCCCAGTTTTACTAAACAGGACAAATTAGCACTTGAGTGAAATTCCAAAACGGTGCCGATGGGAGGGGACATTTCTGCAGGTGATTTACTAACAATGCGCAAATTAAAGAACACAGACATCTCAATTACATATTGCAATATAATATAATTGGTATATTGAATATCAATGCAATAGAGAGCAATGCAAATTACCATAGTCGCAAACAAAGAATAAAGAAATAAAGAAGACACAGTACATTGAAAAGAACCAGAGGCCAAAAAATAAAGGTTTGCTAGAAGTTTTGATAGACCTGGTATTGGGTGACTCCTAGTTGAGCGCTCTAAATTAAAAATAACATGGCTTGGCAAACAATATGTTCGAATAATGTGTTCTTCTGGCATTTCCAATAAATTAATAAGTGTGGAAAAAATCCTCTCCCTTCTACCACGTGCTCTCTGTTCTCTAATGGCACGAATGCCAGTAATTTGACGATCACAAACGTTAGCAAAACGCATTGTGTGATTCATTTGAATACTCTCCTCCCATAAATTTTGCATCTGAAAAGGAAACTCCTATTAATAATTAAACTTGCAGTTTAATCTAATTTTAAAAAGTTTGCGTGATTGAATAGTCATTTCAATTTAACGAGGTTACATACACCAGTAGATGGCAACAAGTGAACATCTTTATGAGTATGTCGTTAAATCCTACCTGATCTACCTGTGGGAACTTTTTTGCAAGACGTGAAATACGTACGAATAAATACATATCACTGCAGTTTCCAACATAAATGAACTCTAGAGGTGGTAAAACAGTGAGCACTTGAAATCGTTTTCGTACACAGTTATGATTACAGCTCCATATGTTTAGCTTTCCGAAGGTAACAAGCTCGGTAGCTCAGTAGGCGTGAAGACTTAGGATACGGAATCCTTAGGTACGAATCTTGTGAAAAACTCACAGTGCATTTTTACATCACATTCGCTTTTGTTTATCTGTTCTGAGGGGAAAAAAATTAACACTCTTTTAGCACTACTTAGTGGACATTTCACATCGAATATATCAAACATACATGCCAGTACGCATTTCGCATCTTGCTAGTCAGTTAAATAAACTAATCAAGTGATTCTTTTAAAAACTGGTGATTCATTCAGGAATGAAACGAGCCTCTCTTTATGAGTGAGTCATTGAGTCATTCACTCAGCTGATTCATTAAATAACAGGGATTCGTACAAGAATGAAACAATGAGTCATTTTATTATTTTCTCTGTCAATTTGTTAAAAAACATTGATTCATTCAGTTACTCAGAGATTACTCGTAATATGATCATGGCTGTGATTAACCGCATGTTTATGTGAAATCATAGTCAGAGACAGCAGCACAGACAGTGGAACTGCCAATATATTTATATCTTAATTCTTGATTTTTTAAATGAGTAACTCTGTTTAAAACTTTAAATATAAAACAGTCAATCAATCTTTTCATAATATTTTGTTCAAGAAACCGCTGAAATCCATCAGCCTCATTATGTCTGCAATCACATTAGCCAAAGCTGTCTGGCCACCACTAGGCTCACTAATAACCATTAGACCATTAAATGGAGCCCACTTCACAGGTGAAGGATTATGAAAGCAGAGAACTAGTTAAGTATGCCTAAGGTTTACAATGATTTTTGGCTTGAGAGTCAATGCCCATAATGACAGCTCAAACACGCTTAGTGCCTGAAAACCCATCTGGCTCCATTATTTGAGCAGGGGTCAAAGGGACTTGTAGTCCTCTGGGTGGAATTCTGGGAATTGTGGGATATTTGAATCAGGTAATATCCCCCTCTTTCGCAAGGCTCTCAAAGACTCCTGTCTGTTATTCTCGCTCTCTCATTTACTTCACTGCCGCAACAATGTAATATACATAATTCAAACAACCAGGGAATGGCTGTGGGCTCCCAACCACCTGCTGGCTTTTATTAGCTAATTAATGGTGATTTATCGTAGTTGCTAATTCGAGTGTAGCCGATTGCCTTCAGGAGTCTATGAACGCCATGTGAATTCTGATGGTAATTATGCTTATTTGATGGGCAGTCTACTAAAACAAAAAGTTCTGTCTCTCGTGCCCCACAGCAATGAAATTTTTGACTCTTACGGAGACGACCTTGTGTGTGTATGTGTGTGTGTGTTTTTGTCTCATTAGCACCTCCCTTATGGGTGTATTTTAATACCTATACATGTGATTTGAAAATACTACTTTTTAATTGTATGTATTTATTTGTATTCTTTTATATAATCACTTCTACTGATATGTCAGTAAAAGGTTGCAAAACTTAACACATTGCTAGCACAAACATGCATGTGTTGTTATATTTTTAAAATATTAAACAAGGTACTTCAAGTAAATATTTTAGATGGTTAAGAGGTTCGGCTGACAGAAAAAGTTTGGGAAACCCAGAATTAATTCAATCAAGTAAGGACAAAGCCATTGGTTCCCATTGAAACTGCATTTAAAAATATTCAAATAGACACTTTAGACATGTTATAATCACAGAAGATACCAAACACTTCATTGTGATTTCAATCTCACGTCTTCAGAGAGAGCTATGCTGCAAGACATACAGATGAAGAAAAGCACTTGTAGTGATGTGCATGTTGAAATGAGAGAAATGTCTTAAGGCTGCTCCTGTGAGTCCTTTTGTTGTCTTGGTGAGCTCAAGCAAAATCTGTAGAAATACGTGCTCAAACATCCTCTCCTTAATGTTCACAAGATTCACTGCTTTCAACAGGGACAAACGTGGGATGACATTAGGAAATAGCCTGAAGGGCCAACACTGGTTTCCTTTCAGTTAATGTACATAAAAGTCACAGTTTTCACACACACACACACACACACACACACACACACACACACACACACATACTTTTTTCCATTTTTTTGTGGGGACATTCCATTGGTATAACAGTGTTTATACTGTACAAACCGTATTTTCTATCCCTTTACCCTAACCCTACACCCAAACCTCACACAAACCTTTCTGCATTCTACATTCTGTATGATTTATAAGCTTGTTTTCTTATGGAGACCAAAAATTGTCCTCACAAAGATTTTGAATATTTCTTTGTGGGGAAATTTTAGCTGAAATGGAAACAAAATCTATGAACAGGGCCA
>JAHKKF010521227.1:0-19674 GCA_019740295.1 Labeo calbasu
TTTCCTATTTGCGTTCGTCTTCAGCGTCTCTGACCTCCGTTAACGGATGTTTAAAGAGTTCGTAATATTTCCACACACAACATTTTGAAAAATGATTGCATGTAGTTCGTGTGCAAGCCCGGAACAGATCGGTTGAAATATGTCGGGTCAATCAGTGCATCTGTACTCCACTGTATAGCCTAAATTACATATTGATTAATCATTGTTAAAGCAACAAAGTTAATCGTCAAGACGAGTATTCTGACATGCTTTTGTAGGCTATTCGTCCGTCAGAGACACGTCTCTCTTTGATCGCTTGAAATGTTAAATTAACAAGGCTTAAAAACGTGCAAATGATTAACTTTTGTGACGACGCGGCAGTGGCCGATCGGGCCAGTGACAAATACGTCAACTGTCCCAAGCATCTTTCACGCTGGCCCAGGGCTATCGGGCACTCCTTATTGTTGAGCCCTGAATAAATAAATTTAAAAAATTAAAAAGTATATACTTTCTTACCACAAATGCTCATCTTGCACTAGCTCTGCGATGCGCATCTACAACTTTGCGCATTGCGTAATCACATTGTAAAAGTCACACAGTTCTTCATCTGTGTACTTCGGTTCAAAAAGGTAAGGCGAAAATTTTTTTCATTTTCTCCTACAACTACAAATTCATTCGACATTGCTGTTTTACCTTTTTTTGTAAAGGCCGTTTGACTTTTTTTTGCCTGTTCGCTTTGTAAACGCTGGGTTGGTACTTCCGTCTACATTCTACATCCTGGAGGGTCACTGTCCTGCAGAGTTTAACTCCAACCCTAATCAAACACACCTGCCTGTAGCTTTCTAGTTATCTTGAAGACCTTGATTAGCTCAGGTATGTTTGATTAGGGTTGGAGCTAAACTCTGCATTACAGTGACCCTACAGGACCAAAGTTGCCCATCCCTGGCCTACATCATGCATGACCTTTCCAATGTGATGTAAGGCATGAAATCGAGCTAGTGCAAGACAAGCATTTGTGGTTAAAAAGTATATATCAGGGATAGGCAACATCGGTCACCTGCCTGTAGCCCTAGTATATGACCCTTATTTCTCAACTGGGATCATGTAGAGCCCTTCAATCTGTTATCCCCATTGAAGTCCTGGAATGTTGTCCTCAAAAACCTTAATTTATTTTCGACTGAAGAAAGAAATGTTGGATGACAAAGTAAGTAATCAGGAAATTTTAATTCTGGAGTGAATTAATCCTATCCTATGGGGAACCAAATTACAGAGCGTTTTCACTCACATAGTTTTCACCCTTGCAAGTGTCTTACTAATAAATATATTAAAATATTTTTTTTAAAATAAAAAAGTAAACAAAAACATTTATTGCACATACACCTGTGGAACAATCCTTAAGACAATAACAGTTTACAGGCAGTAAATAATTAAGGTCAAAAGGTTTTTGATACTGATGCCCCTTTTAATCAGGGATTCATTATTCTATTTCTGACCACCAAATGTCTGTGAAAAGTGTTCAGTTTATGCCTTTCTAACTGAGCAAAGTACCAAAAAGGTTAATATATGTGTGTATACCAAACAGACTGAAAAGGGAAACTGATGATAACCTATTTATGCTAATAACACAAGCATCAAATTAGCTTTGAACAACACACATTTGCAAAAGGGAAAAGTCAGACTAGGATGTAGTTTATTTGAATGACAAACAGGAAAACTGATGCTATCAGTCTGTACAAAATCGTTAAAGGGATAGTTCACCCAACAATGAAAATTCTGTCATTAAACACTCACCCTCATGTCGTTCCAAATCTGTAAGAACTTCGTTCATTTTTGGAACACAAATCAAGGTACTTTTAATGAAATCCGAGAGCTTCCTGACCCTCCGTAGACAGTAAAGCAACTACCGTGTTCAAGGTTCAGAAAGGAGTAAGAACGGCGGCAGCACCACACGCATGCGTTGTAATACTCTTGTGAACGTGCATTGAAGACTGACACAGAAGAGACAAAACTGTTTAATAGTCATTATTTTTGTTTCTTTGTGCACAAAAAGTATTCTTATAGCTTTACAAAAATTAAGGTTGAACTACTGATGTCACATTTTATCATGCACTTATCTTTCTGGGACTTTAACATGTCAGTTGCTATGCTGTCTAAGCAGGGTCAGAAAGCTGTCAGATTTTATCAAAAATATCTTAATTTGTGTTCTGAAGTTACACGAAGGTCTTACGTGTTTGGAACGACATGAGGGCGAGTAATTCATGACAGAATTTTCATTTTTGGGTGAACTAACCCTTTAAAGACCTAACACGTCATTCATAGTTTCTGAGAGAACTGGGATATTAATTGACAAATGGAAAGTGAATCTTTGCTGAGCTGTTCCATCTGGCAGTTTGTAAAGCTCATTTGAAGTGTGCTAATTCATTGCTAACCTCTACTGAATTTTAATTAATCTTTGCCTCCATTCACATTCTATTATATTAAATAATCATCACCCTATTGTTAAGTAAAAACAAAATGTGCTTGCAACAACTCTGACAGTCGAGCCTATATTTCACCATCTATCATATTGATTCTTATTGCTTTACCGCTGAACTCTTAAATATTAAAGTCTAGTGTCTAGTAGCTATAAGAATGAGCCTCAAGTCTCTTATCAACAAAAGATGTTTCACCCAAACTGACCTTTTTAAACAAATCATTTTCTATGTCCAACTTCTTGTTTTTCCCCAAAAGCCCCCTTTAATGGGAAAGTACATTTAGGCATCACTGTTACTTAGTAACAGTGAAAACTGATAAACTCCCATAATCTAATCTGTGATCATTGTGTACTTTAAATTCCCAACACATATCAGTACTCAAGTAAGGGATTTTTTTTTATCAAATACAGAAAAGTGCAATACACTCCATTTTTAAAGTAAATTAATATTACAATAATTTTGTATATTAACACTAATACATGTTGTATTTTAATATTTAGAGCATTTTATTCACACCTACACACACACACACACACACACACACACATATATATATATATATATATATATATATATATATACACATACATGGATTTTTTTTTTAATATTAAAATAGTTTCTTACGAAGACTAAACTGATTTTACATTATGTTCATATATATATAGAGAGAGAGAGAGAGAGATTTATGTTACAAGTTCAGTTCATAAATGGTGTCTTAAGATATATGTGTATTAGGCATGTCATATGCTCTTTAACTGACATGNTACATGGATTTTTTTTTTAATATTAAAATAGTTTCTTACGAAGACTAAACTGATTTTACATTATGTTCATATATATATATAGAGAGAGAGAGAGAGATTTATGTTACAAGTTCAGTTCATAAATGGTGTCTTAAGATATATGTGTATTAGGCATGTCATATGCTCTTTAACTGACATGAGCAAAACACACAATTAATTTGTCAATCATGACAATTAATTGCAGCCAATATTCCATAATTGTGACAGCCTGAACCTTGCCTTTCTGTACCATGATAAACAAAAAAAATGTGGTTTGGACTTTGGCCATTTCCGTTAGGGATATGATGATATTAGTCTGGCTAAGGTGTTATGAATAATATAGCATAATATAGCATAGTGTTATTACTCTGAAATGACCTCATCACTACCAAAGTTCACTGAAGCCAAGTAACGTGGCTATCTAACGTGTGTGATAAATCCAAATGAGAACATGAACAGGGTTTGATAATGCCACGTGTTAAAGAGACTGGCTGGATGAGTCTGCTGTTGCTACACTTCCCTACATCCTGTTTGACTTGACAATGCGTCAAAGACAGCCTGAAGACAGGTATAATGTTATACGACGGACATCTTCACCCCTCCTTAAATAAACACTGCGAGACTTGACAAATGAAAACCTCCAAGCAAGACTGACTACAAATTATATGATGCAGAACTCCTTACGTCTTAATGTCCATGATTAAATGAGACCTCTTTAAGAAACACACTCTGAGGCATATGTGATCCTCCTCAACAAAACCGGCATCTGCTAAACAACGCTGCCTAAATTCACTGGCTAATCTCTTAGAGAACTCAAGTCTCCAACTGTCACAACACAGCCACAGAAACAAAACAAACACACGGCTCCACATGGGCTTATCTCAACCGCTCGGATCGCAAAGAACAAAATCACAGCTAGACCCAACATATGGCATGTTTTCGGTAAACAAATTTGGACACACGCATATCCATTTCTTAATGAGATTCATCACTAAGAGTTTCCCAGCTATTATGGGGAGTCGGTACTTGGATAAACAAACAGGTTCAATCAGCTGGTTCTACAACTAGATTCACATCTTTAGAGTCCACTTCCTGAAGTTCTGGAGTATTTTCTATTGTATACTACAGTCTCAGTTCATGGGGAAAACACCAGGTTGGTGAAAGAATTAAGGCCCATTAAGTGATAATTATATTAGTGTTCACACCAACAAGCCATAACATTCTGTTTATTATCAGCACTCACTGCAGATGATCTACAAATTGAAATGCTCGAGCTCTTTAAAGTTGGATGAATTTTGATTATTAATTTTTATAATTTATCAGCTGAAAAAAAAAAAAAAATCACTCTGAAAATGATTCCAACTATATTATTCCAGCTGTGGGGAGGTATTCACCAATCTCACAGAACTAGAATGGTCAGTAAAACTATATAGTTGCAAATATCATTGTTGCTGTGAACGGGCTTTACATTTACGTTTAGACATTTAGCAAATGCTTTTATCCAAAGAGACTTACAAAAGAGCAATCAAAAACAACAAAAGAGTATAACATGTGAGTGCTGCTATGACAAGTCTCAGTTAGCCTAACGCAGTACACGTAGCAAAGTTTTTTTTTAATTATATAATAAAAAGAAAACAGATAGAAGAGAAAAACAAAAAAGCAAGCTAGTGTTAGAGACCTTACAAAAAGAACAGAGAAGCTAGTGGTATTTTTTTTTAAGAAAACAAGCAGTAAGCAAATGAATAGAGTACAAGTCTAAAAGGGCATTTTTTTTTTAAGAATAGAATTAGAATAGGGAGTACTAGAGTTAGAGGGTCAAATAAAGATGGAGGAGATGTGTTTTCAGCTGTTCAGATTGAGTTGGCCAGGTCATTCCATCAGGAGGGTACATTTAATGTGAAAGTCCGTAAAAGTGATTTTGTGCCTCTTTGGGGTGGCACAATAATGCGCCGTTCACTTGCAGACTGCAAGCTTCTAGAGGGCACAAGTCTGAAGTAATAAATTTAGGTAAAGGCGTGCAAAGCTTCAACACATATACATGCTTTTACCCTTCACCAATGTAAACATTTTGATTTCTGTTATGTACTGGATATTGTCGAAAATTACTGTTATTTAAAGTCGGCATGAAGAGAAAATTCACCCTATTTATTTTCTAGAAAAAATGTGGAAGAAATAAATATAGAAGAAACGATCTGTCGCTACTTACATTTCATTGTAACTTCAAATATGTCAACAAAGCAGTGTTATCTAGCTAGCTAACATTTGCAAGAATGACCTGAGATAACCCTAGAAATATTAGTTAAAATAAGTTGAAATCATACAATTCAGTAATGCTTCGCACTGTATTTCACTCTTATCAGGCAAAAGTGGGTTTATGTACAATTGAGGTCATAAGTTTACATTCACCTTGCAAAATCTGCAAAATGTTAATTTTTTTATTTTTTTTATTTAGTACTGACTTGAATAGGACATTTCACATAAAAGACATTTACATATAGTCCACAAGAGAAAATAACTGTTGAATTTATAAAAATGACCCAGTTCAAAAGTCGTTCAAAAAAAAAAAAACGCTTCGGCTCTTAATGCATCATGTTTCCTTCTGAAGCATCAGTGAGCTTTTTGAACCTTTGAACCTCATTGTGAAAAGATTCATAGAGTCATTGTTGGAAAAGGTTCATATACACAAAAATGCTGAAAAAACAAAGAATTTGTGGGACCTGAAGAATTTTTCTGAAGAACAGCAGGAAGTTTAACTGTTCAGGACAAACAAGGGACTCATGAACAGCTATCACTAAATTAAAAAAAAAAAAAATATATAAGATTAAGAATTAAGTGTATGTAAACTTTTGAATGGGTAATTTTTTATAAATTCAGCTGATATGTTTCTTGTGGACTATATATAAACATCTTTTAAGTGAAATATCTTCCTCAGGTAAGTACTAAATAAAAAATAACATACATTTAGTATGATCCCTTTTATTTTGGTAAAATAATTAACATTTTGCAGATTCTGTAAGGTGTATGTAAACTTTGGACCTCAACTGTACTTACTGCTATCATGAAGTTGCTTTTAAACAATATCAGAGTGAGGACTGAGCTATATCACACAAGTATGCACTGTCTGTGACATCAAATGATTTGGGATTACAAGTATGCTTACTCATGTTATTGAAATGTTGAATGAAACACTGACAGAGGTCAATCTTAAGCTAACTAGCTGCTCTGAGGTGACAGATATTACTTTCACAAAGGAAAATAAAAAACATCAAATACCATAACTTATGATCATGAACTAGTATGCTGGCCCTGCTAAAATACAATCGAAGAGCAATTGAAAGCTTGTTAAAATATATCACTGACAGAAAATATACCGCTGCTATGCTTTTCACATCATGCCGAGTAGCTCGGGTCACTTCCGGGTTGACAGCCAATAGGATTCGGCCACAACAGAGTAGTTCACCAACCGGTTTCTTCAGAGCAAAATCGGATGAAATGAATCTTAAAATATCCTCTTTACTTTAGGACTATAAAGATCACTCTTGACACTTTAAAATTGTATGGCTCCTATTGTAAAAACCAATTAATTCATTTGTTAAAGGACTTTCTGTGTTGAATAAAGACGCTGTCTGCGGAACTTCACAACTATGAATGAGAATAAGATACTTGTAAGCACCTCAGACATTTGTTCATTCTAACAAGTTGCGTTTATCATTTAAACCCCGTGCACAGATCGCAAACTTGGGTTGTGAGTGACCTGGTGTCTTCTTATTCATCCAAAAACTCCTATAATTGCGTCATTATCTACACTAGGGAACAAAACTCTCTTGGTCCTTTCAAACACTTATTTGAAACTGCTAAAAATAAATGTTTTATGATTGAGTGACCCGTTGTTTGCTTACAAACACTCTAAATCACCACATAAGTTAGCATGTTTATATGCGAGTGTGACTGTGCATTAAATGGGATGGAATAGTTGACCAACAGACTATAAACTCTCAAAACGTCCCATACTTGCAGCTGCATCATGACTACAAGTCCGGTAACTCTAATAGCTGGTTAGCCACATTAGCCAGCTGTCTAGCACTTTCTGCAGCTAACCTGCATTCATCATAGGCCATTAAACCTACTGACATATTCAGAAGTGACATGGTTAAAGTCGCCAGTTGTTCCAAATCTGGAGACCTTATTATAATAACCTGTTAATTACCGATGTAAATCAAGAGCACCGCATCCAAGTCCATAACCCCCTTCCAACAGCTAGCGTTATATGAGCTAGCTATCTCAAGTAAACCTGCAAGAAGTGTGTTACTGGAAGAGCACGAGGTTACTCAGCCACATACCAGCAGGAGGGTGAAGTAGTGCAGTTCGGGAGCGGGAATTATTGATGATAATTTCATTGTATAGTGGTGTTGGTTGAGGTTGCGATGTTGTTGGATCTTGCCAGTCTCTCGACACCACCTCCTTCTCCTCTGCTGCAGGAAACAGGCAGTACATACGGCTGGGACTACGGGATCTGGAGTTCCGGGTTTTCGGGAATTATGGGAAATGTAGTTTAATACTTGGAAGGGTGTCGTTAAGTCAACTTTGATTTGCTTATTAAAAAACTACAAATCCCTTTAAAGACCGTATGGCGATAATGTGGCTTATGGTATTTGTAGTTTTATTTACCTACGTGCCCAGATGTGATTGCGGTCTCAAGATATTTTGGAGTATCATTGACCAAGAGCGCGACTAAAGTCCCGAAAAGTATGAAAAGTTGCAGTGCGCTGGAAAAGTTTGTGATGTCTAATATCAGAGATGGAAGTATCAGATTAATTGTGTTTCACCTTGATTGTGGTAAGTTGCATCATCGTTTCCCAAACTGTATAACGGGGATTTTATAGTATTTAGCAATCAAGCTACATGCAAACACATTCAAAGTTATACATTAATTATTATATGAATCACTGACACAGTCATTTGTTACTGTTGAAGGATTACAGCAGTTATGTAACTATGTTTGCATTTGTTGAAATTGTTGTCTAATTATTTGCAGCTTGGACACAAAGCGTTTATGAAGATGTCAGTGATTTCTGCAGCTGATTCATATACTTTACTTTGTTTTAGTGATTTATCTACCGATCCAAACCCACCACGTACAACCTAAATAAACAAACTATCAACACAGTTATTAGACACGTTAGTTTGAAAAAAAAAAAAAGTGTATGAGCTAGTAAAATCATGAAAATGATTTAGTTGTGCAGTTTTTGATTCTGGTCGTTTAATTTATGCATATGAAAGAAAAATCACAAAACTCTTTAAAATTGTATCTCCTAAGAAAAAGACCCAGTGATGTGTCTTGTTTAGAATTTCAGAAGTAAACTTTACAATATCTCAAATTGAGATCTCATACCTGAGATCTGCTAAGGTACCAATGTTTGAGATATCAATATAAACTGAAACGAATAATTTAGTTTAATTTCTCATTAAGGTCTCATTTGTGCCTGTTGTGATTTCTTTTAAATCGTTTTTAAGGGAAACATGTGAGATAAAGTTTCTTTAAATGACGCACAACAGAGAACTTACATTACATTATTTTACTGTATATGTTTCAAACATGGTGTGTATCAAAAGAGCACACCATGTTGTAAGAGATTTATATTAATCTTATCATATAATGTTGCATAATAGTTATAATGTTGCTGTAATAGTTAAAAAAAAAAAAATCAATAGTCAATGTGGGCTTTAGTTTCCTGCATTTTTACTGTTTCTTGTAAGACTCCTGTGTTGTCTGACTGTTTTTTTGTCAGTACACTCTTGTAAGTCGTCCTTGGCATAGAGCACTGGTAATGTTTGGCACAGTAGGTCAGAGCAGGTGGTTTGTGCTCTGTGTGTGAGTGATCCGCTCTCTTCCCTGCAGAACACTAGATCAGAGCTGCCAGGGGGATCTGCAGCTACGCCAAGCCCAGCGAGGCTTCACTTAGCTGGGTAACATCTGCTGAGGCCTCCCCTGCCTCCTGGACTTCACCATGGTAAGAATAAGAAACCAAGAACTGTATCCTGGATTTAGAAGAGATTATGAGTATTGTGTTATGTATTAAGAGTTTTATAAGTATACTTTTATTTGTCATATAATTATTGACATAATACCTTTGTTAATTTTATAAATAAGAAATTTTGCTGAAACTAGCTTGCATATAGCCCACACATTAATCTCTTTAGAGATTTTTGAGCTAAAAATGACTCTCTTTAACGAGATCTATTTCACACAGTAAAATAGCAGGCGTGAGTGTAAAAGCTGTTAATTAAAAGGTATACCGGTCCGGAACCCATATACACACACACACACACACACACATTTTTTTTTACGACAAAAAATTGTGGTTAGTAACTTAATCCATTACTTTACACATTTTAGGTAATATAATGAGATTATTTTTAGATTACTTTTAGATAACATTTGACCTAACTTGTTTACCACATTGTTTTAAGTAGCATAATAATGTATCATATTGATATAAAAATACAAAGAGAAAGAAAAAATATTCTATTTTATTAATTTTATTAAAAACAAAAAATTCAAACCCTGCCCAGAATTAAAAAGTAACGCAAAAATTAATGTACCGCATTACTTTCCATAAAAAGTAAGTAATGTAATTAGTTACTTTTTTGGGGAGTAACACAATATTGTCATCAGTGTTGGGAAGGTTACTTTGGACAGATTACAAATTAGTCAGTTTAAAATGTAATAAGTAGTGTAACTTTTCAATTACTTTATTAAAGTAATGTAGCTTATTACATTTGATTACTTTTCTAAATTTCTGATATTTTTAACTGTTAATCATTTTGAAACATTTAAACCAGGCAGTGTTAACCTTACAATAGCACTCAACACAGACTTTTAAAATCCTTTATCACTTTAATTAAGATTATAATAAGTAAGGGATAATATACATCTTTATTTTGCGACAACAACTGGCTGGATGTACATTATCCCACTTATTACACAGCTTATTACAAAATATTAAATAATTAGACACGAAACACTGATCTGAGTTTGAAACATTTGAACGCAAAGCTTTCATGGAGAAATTAAGTCGGCAACTTAAGTTGCCCGGATGTGTTATTAGCTTTTACCAGTTGTTATCGGGGAATAACATACCTTGGAATGTCATGACTGACCAATCAGAGTCAAGCATTCCACAGAGCCGTGTAATAATTTAATTTAAAGCACAACCACCACAAATTCAGACTTAACACCTCTTATTTACTTTGAGATCATTCTGAGGTTAAATACAGATTTAAAATCATAAGAAATAGTTTAATAGCTATGATACTGGTTTTAAAATAAAACATTTGCATGTTTTTAAGACAGGAAATACTGGCATCTAACAATGCCTTGGAAAAGAACAATTAATCTTAAAAAATAAAGTATATACATAAACCCAAATAGGAAATAAAACAGTTATCGAATAAGCATGTGTCCTATTCTATGTCCTAAACTTCTGAAACACTGGTGTCTCATTTTAGAGCAGTCAATGCAATTTATGAAAGGAGTCAGTGAAATCTGTATGTGGGTCTGTGTGTGTTATCACGTTATGGGGACCAAATGTTGAACCATTTTGACCTTGTGGGGACATTTGTGAGTTTCCCATGAGGAAACAGGCTTTTTTTAAGAAAGTAAAAGTGTGCACAGTCTCCTGTGAGGGCTAGGTTTAGGTGTATGGCGATAGAAATATGGTTTGAACAGTATAAAAACCATTACGCCTATGGAATGTCCCCATAAAACATGGAAACACAACGTGTGTGTGTGTGTGTGTGTGTGTGGGAAAAAAAAAAAAAAATCAGATGTATCTGATTAACATCATTAACATTTTTTCTCAGTAACTGTAACTAATTGCAGTTACATTTAATTTGTACATAAATTACGTAATTCCGTTACATGTAACTAGTTACTCCCCAGCACTAATTGTAATGCATTACTTAGAAATAAAATAGAACCAAATAGAATAGAGTTGCCACTAAACTCGGTGGTGGACATCTGACAGATTCTGGCCACTTTAGTCTGACCCTTCTGGGCCTTTACCCTCAGCATGTACAGTATGAATGAGAACAATCTGTTCAGTGGCCTCCACGTTGAATGTGACCCTTATATTAATATTTAATGAAGTGAAGGGTAAGTGAATGTTTCTGAGGGAGGCTTGGCTCTCTCCAGGGTTAAGTGAGCTGTTAATAATTGATGATGTGCTGATTTTTTATGGTTCTTTGAGCGTGTTAATAGAATAATGTACTTACTGACTGCACGGATAGAATAATGCAGTTAACGTGTGTGTTTTGCGAATAATGTAATTAGCATGTGTTCAAGGGGTCATCGCTGAGGGAGACAGCACTCAGATACACACATCTACATGAGGGACCGCAGTATGTGTCGGTCATTGCTTTCTAACCTTATAAACACCCAACTGATTCAAATCTTGTTTCATCTTTTTCATTTCCGCTGTCTCTCTCTCTTCTTCTCTTTCCCCCCCTTTCTCGCTCTCATTGATTTTCTGTTTGTTTTTCAATCACATTATTTCCCGCGCACAGCGGTGTAGCCAGCGGCTAAATGGCCCCTCTCCTACTAATTGGACGTTTAATTAGATCACAGATTTGGCCCAATTAGTCGCTGTAGGGAGGAGAGGGGATAGCCTGGGGGTCCGTGTGTGTCTTTGCGTGCGTGTTTATGTGAGTAGATGGTGAAGAGAGAAAGCGAGGAACGGAGATACAGAGAAGGGGGAGCGAGAGAGAAAGGATGGGAGGGTGGAAAAGAGATATCTCTCTCTAGGCTGCCTCATTAGAGATGTCAGAAAGGGTCTGCCATAATACTTCCCCCTCACTATGAGTCTGGCCCCAAGAGACCTATCAGAGCAACCCGGCCTGTGTGCTTCGGGGACTCAGACCGTGCCGTCTCTCAGTCTGAGGATCAGTTCAAATCGCTGCTGTCCTACCTGAGAGAGCCACAACCAGCCTCAGTTTATCAGAGACCAATGTCATACCTTCATGAAAACAGACCAATGGTGAATTCTTTGAGATGGCACTGAATTTTTTGTGCTTAAAATACAAATTATTGTGTCATATAGGCAGCATGACATTTTCAGTCTATTGCAGTCTTTTTAAATTTGAAGATGAGGGTAAATTTAACTTGTTTTGTCTTCTGGGACGCACGTAAGTATCTTCTGTAGCTTCTGAAGGGCAGTACTAAATGAAAAATATGATATTTAGTCAAAATAAGAACAATTTACATATTTCATTCTGTTCAAAAGTTTTCACCCCCAGCTTTTAATGCACAGTTTTCCTTCTGAAACATCAGCGAGTGTTTGAACCTTCTGTAATAGTTGCATATGAGTCCCTCAGTGTGAAAAGATGGATCTCAAAATCATACAGTCATTGTTGGAAAGGGTTTAAATACACAAAAATGCTGAAAAACCAAATAATTTGTGGGACCTGAAGGATTTTTTTTTTGAAGAACAGCAGGCAGTTTAACTGCTCTGGACAAACAAGGGACTCATGAACAACTGTCATTAAACAAACACAGCTGTGGATCATTCAGGTAACAACACAGTACTAAAAATCAAGCGTATGTAAACTTTTGAACATGGTCATTTTTATAAATTGAACTATAATTTTCTCTTGTGGGCTATATGTAAATGTCTTTCATGTGAAATATCTTATTCAGGTCAGTACTAAATAAAAAATAACATTTCCCCTCATATTTTGGTAAAATAATTAATATTTTGCAGATTCTGCAAGGGTGTATGTAAACTTTTGACCTCAACTGTATGTATAACTCAATATTTTAACTAATTGCAAAAGCTGAATAATCAAAGTCTACGGATTAATCAGTGAAATAATCGACGATTAATCGTTCTAATAATCGTTAGATTAATCTATTATCAAAATGATTGTTTGTTGCAGCCCTAGAATCTGTTTATGGTAGAATGTGACTGAACAGTACAACCCAATGCAGACAATTCTGCTATGATTTAAAGGGATAGTTCACCCAAAAATGAAAATTCTGTCTCACCCTCATGTCATTCCAAACCCGTAAAACTTTTGTTATCTTAATCTTTGTCTTAATTTGTGTTCCAAAGATGAACAAAGGTCTTTCGGGTTTGGAACGACGTGAGGGTGAGTAATTAATGACAAAATTTTCATTTTTTGAATGAAAAAAACAATACTGAATAGAAAGTAGTACATGTTTGTTATTGTGTGTGTGTGTGTGCGTATACACGAAACATTTTAATGCATTGACATCTTTTTAACACTTATTGCCACTTACTTCTATGTGTCACACTTGTTAGACAGTGTGTATTATTTAATAGCACATATGTTTTTGTTGTGACTGACACCTTTGGAACTACATAATTGCATTACATCGCCCATTGGAAGCCACACCTCCTTCACCAGAGGGGCTCATTTGTCGCTCGGCATTATGGGAGACCACGGCTAATGAGACACAAGGTGATCATGTCAGTCAAGACACACTACGGATGGCATCCGCAGGGATGCTTGCATGCATCCACAGCATGCAGCTCTTTCTCCTTGGAGAAAGTATGGAGGATTTGCCCTCTGGGCATTAGATGAAAGGACCGATGTCTCTCTGCGAGATACTTAGAAGAGATTTGAAAAAAGAAAAAAGGCTGTGTTTTTGGAAAGCGAGATTATGATGTGAATCATACAGATCTGCTATTGCAATGCCAGACACTGCTTTACTGACAAATGCACACACAGCTCAACTTCTGACCCTGTGGTTTGTTCTTCATTATTCTTTCTTTTTTCTTCTTTTCTGTCTCTCTAAATCCTGACTCAGCTGGTTGTTCAATAAGATGCTGGTGGGGAGTCATTTGGCTGGGCTAGACAAGCTGGATACTTGCCCACACACAAACACACACACATTTAAGATGAAGTGCTCTCCTTTTTGTGCACATTGCATGAATCCCTAATGCGTTCCAGAGTTTCAATGGAAAAATGTGATCTAAAGTCTAAATCAGTGTTATTTTCACATTTATTCACTTTGCCTGAAACCTTATTTTAAATTAATACTTATACAACTTGTTTTCACTTTAGCATTTCAGTAAGGTAAAAACAGTTCATATGACTGAATATTTTTGGAATTATTATTGGTTTAAATGCTATTTAATTGAATTATTAGCTATTTGAGGTGATTTGCGCTTAAAGAAGTCCACTTCCAGAACAACAATTCACAAATAATTTACTCACCCCCTTGTCATCCAAGATGTTCATATCTTTCTGTCTTCAGTCGTAAAGAAATTATGATTTTTGAGGAAAACATTTTAGGATTTTTCTTCATAGGATGGAGTTCAATTGTGCCCCCGATTTTGAACTTTCAAAATGTAGTTTAAATGCAGCTTCAAAGGGCTCTAAATGATCCCAGCTGAGGAAGAAGGGTCTTATCTGGCGAAACGATCGGTCATTTTTTTCGGAAAATAAAAATTTGTATACTTTTTAAGCACAAAAGCTTGTGTAGCACAGGTTCGGGGATGCGCATTCACAACGCTACGTACTATTGAATCATGTCGAAAGGTCACGCCAAATGTAGGAGTAACTACAGAACCAGTGTTTACAAAGCGAACGCGCAAAGATTAAGAAAGTGCAAGTAAGTCAAACGCTGTTTACAAACAAAAAGGTACAACGTGTCGGACGATTCTGAAGTTGTAGAAGAAAATAAGATGGAGTTTTTCACCACACTCTACCTTTTTTAGCCTGAGTACACAGACGATGAACTTAGACG
Organism: Labeo calbasu; assembly: GCA_019740295.1. Classification (NCBI taxonomy): domain Eukaryota; kingdom Metazoa; phylum Chordata; class Actinopteri; order Cypriniformes; family Cyprinidae; genus Labeo; species Labeo calbasu. The sequence goes on from JAHKKF010521227.1 coordinate 15,006, forward strand.
TGATTCGTAGTAGTGATGGGAAGTTCGGATCATTTTACAGACTCTGACTTTTGAATCTCGTTCAGCAAAATGAACAAATATTTTTTCGAGTCATTTCGTTAATTTTAGCAAAATCAGCGTCACATGACAGCCCCATAAGATGAACGAACGACTTGGAAAAACTGAAGACTCAAAACAGGTGAACTAATTCCAGTACAGATCCTAATAGGATGTTACGCATGGGCGACTAAATGAATCACACCCCGAGACGACTCATTCTTCGCGAGTTACATTAAAGATTCATTCAAAATGAACGAATCGTTCAAGAACGACCCGTGGACGGGCATCCAAGAGCCTGTGCTACGCAAGCTTTTGTGCTTAAAAAGTATACAGATTTTTATTTTTCGAAAAAAAATGACGCCCATTTAGAGCCCTTTGAAGCTCCATTTAAACTACATTTTGGAAGTTCAAAATCGGGGGCACCATTGAAGTCCATTATATAAAGAAAAATCCTGAAATGTTTTCCTCAAAAACCATAATTTCTTTACGACTGAAGACAGAAAGACATGAACATCTTGGATGACAATGGGGTGAGTACATTATTTGTAAATTGTTGTTCTGGAAGTGGACTTCTTTAATTTCGAAGCTGTAATAATCTACAATAGCAAAGATTGTTAATTGAATTAGTCAAAAATGAGTATGCACCATTTAAATGATTATCAGTATGCCACTAAAATTTTTCATATGATTTAAAAACATATTAACATGTTGAAAATTACCAGCTTCTTATTAACAAAGTCTGAATCCCTTTTATTTTATGTTTGAGAGAAAGTCGTTTGATTTGTACGCCAGGCATTTTTGTTATTAAGCCGCATGTATGTGTGCGTCCTAGTCTGGAGGAAATTGAGGAAAGCTTGTGGTCGATATGAGCGAAGCCTCCATAAAAACCTTCTCTCACGGAAAATCACTTCCCACGCGATCACGTACGCACACACTAACGCGCAGTCGGACGCAAACACGCTCGAAAGTACTCGCACAGATAGAGCTCTTCCCTCACACGCGCACCTTTCTCAAAGGCATCCCCCTGCTGTCTTTTTTCCACATCGTGATTCCAAAAGCAGACTGTGAGTGTGTGTGTTTTTTTTGGGATGTCTGATTTCCTTCGTTAAACTACGTGGAGTCATATAAAGCTGAATTATAGTGTATCAGAGAGCATTTAAAGGCTTTAATCAGAACATACACACACAAGCACACATGCTACTGAAGTAGTTGTAACTCTTAGTAGTTTTATGAGTCTGCATTAACTAACCCCAATTACCCTCTCATGAGGTGCGTGAGAACAGAGCGGCTAATTAGTTGTGTGTGTGTGACGGGAAAGAATAGCAAGGAAACAGAGAATTGCATGAATGGGTTATAGCGCTCATTGAAAAAGTCATTTTTGCGGTCATAAACACGCTTCACACACATTTAGTGTGGGTTTGTGTACTTAATTGATTTTTTTTTTAAACTCTCTTGCAATATTGATGAGCATGAATAAGAGATGAGTTGGGCAGGGTGTGTCCCAGTGGGGGATTTGCGCCCTCCCTGCTACTTCCTGTCTGAGGATTACCCAGCATTCCGGCTGAACCGCTGCGAGTGGATGTAATGGTTGGTTTGGTCACCATTCAAAGCTCATTTCAGAAAGAGTCAGTTTAGATTCTAGGTCTGTAATCTTGATGTTTGGCCTCTGAGTGAGCACACTGCATGACCGCTAGTGTGTGTGTGTGTGTACAGATTTATATGGTTTATGAGGACAAAAATGTGTATAACAACAAGTATTACAACGTGACCATAGTTTATGAGGACACTTCCTGTGTCCTCGTAAACCTAATGGCTTGAAAAACATACTAAACTGTTTTTTTGTGAAAATTTGAAATAGCAGAAAGTTTTCTGTGAGGGGTAGGTTTATGGGCAGGGATAGAAAATGCACACGGTACAGTATAAAAAGCATTATGCTTATTGTGAGTCCCTGTAAATCACATATACTAACATGTTTATGTGTGTGTATGTGCACCAGGCGATGCTGCTCCCCCAGAATCCATCTCAGGTGCATGCGGCTGCTGTGAATGGAGACAAAAACACCTTACAGAGGCTGATCACAGGTATCACACATGCTCAAAATGGTCCATGCTTTTCACTTTGTATTCCATGCGCATGATATATGTGACTTTGGACCACAAAACCAGTCATAAGAGTCAATTTTTTAAAAATTGCTATGGACGGTTAGGATTGGACAATATTTGACCGAGATACAACTATTTGAAAATCTGGAATCTGAGGGTGCAAAAAATCTAATATTGATAAAATCGCCTTTAAAGTTGTCCAAATGAAGTTCTTAGCAATGCGTATCACTAATGAAGTTTTTATATATTTACGGTAGGAAATTTACAAAATATTTGCATGGAACATGATCTTTACTTAATATCGTAATGATTTTTGGCATAAAAGAAAAATCAATAATTTTGGCGCATGCATTTTTTTTTTTATAAAATGGACTTCATTGGTGCCCCGCATTTGAACTTCCAAAATGCAGTTTAAATCCAGTTTTAAAGGGCTCCATTTTGAACGAATCTTTAAAGTGACTCGGGAAGACCGAGTCATCTTGTGGAGTGATTGGTTAAGTCGCAAAATATCCTATTAGGTTCTGTACTGGAATTAGTTCACCTGTTTCGATTCTTCGGGTTTGTCGAGTCGTTCTTTCATCTTATGGGGCTGACACGTGATGCTGATTTTGCTAAAATGAACGAAATGACTCGGAAAAAAGATTCGTTCATTTTGCTGAACGAGACTCAAAGGTCCGAGTCGGTAAAATGAACCGAACTTCCCATCACTACTACAAATTACGTCTTCGAATCACCACAAGTTCATCGTCTGTGTACTCCGGCTCAAAAAGGTAGAATATGTCGAAAAACTCCATGTTATTTTCTCCTACAACTTCAGAATTGTCCGACATCGTTGTAAGTTACCTTTTTGTTTGTAAACTGCATTTGACTGACTTGCACTTTCTTAATCTTTGCGTGTTCACTTTGTAAACACTGGGTCTGTGGTTCCGCCTACGTTCCGCATGACCTTTCGAGGTGATTCAATAGTACGTGAACGCGTGTCTCAGAGCCTGTGCTACATGAGCTTTTTTGCTTAAAAAGTATACAAATTTTTATTTTCTGAAAAAAATGATCGATCGTTTCACTAAATTGTTTAATTAGCATTTAATGATTTTCATTTATATACACCCTACTTTTGAAGAATGGATTCTTAGTGTATAAGAAGACCATATGTCCTGACCGAAAATCATTAGGATATTAAGTAAAGAATGTTCCATGAAGATATTTTGTAAATTTCCTACCTTAAATATATCAAAACTTAATTTTTGATTAGAAAATTAGAAAGAAAGACATGAACATTTTTGATGACAAGGGGGTGAGTACATTATCTGTAATTTTTGTTCTGGAATTGAACTACTCCTTTAATATCCAGTATATCACCCATATTCCCTTTTGTATTAAAGAGAGATTTCAGTAACAGGCTAGGGTTGACTAGGGTGATGTGTGCGTGTGTGCTTTGTGTCTGCAGCAGAGTCTCGTCTACGGGACAGCGAGGATCAGTTCGGCCGGACTCCTCTGATGTATTGTGTACTGGCCGACCGGTTGGACTGTGCAGAGGTGCTACTTAAGGCCGGCGCAGCCGTCAACAAGACTGACCACAGTCAGAGGACCGCACTGCACCTCGCAGCACAGAAGGTGACAGACACACACACACACACAGAGCTGTCTGTCTCTCCTGCCCCTGATTCTGACACTTATAAAGGCTTGGTGTTGTTAGGGTTTACTGCCCTCTAGTGCTTGTGTTGTTAACACATTTCTCCCAAGATTTAAATATGAGAGCGTTTGTATGTGCGTTATGTTATTTTGACTTAATATACGGGACAGTTTGAATGAGACAAGAGGATTGGAAAGGAGAGCAGAGTGGAGAGGAAAGGAGAAGAGTGTGAGGAGAGGAAGACAGGGAGGGACGGGATTGATGGGTAACACTCTGACATCTAGATCAATAAGAGCTGTAGCTTAGGGATTAACACTCTAATTGGGCTGGGAATAGAGACTGAGAACCCTGACACACACACACGAGGGCTCTCCCCAGAATGTTTTACACGGGAGCTAAGGAGGCCTGGGAGGATACTTGATGAGAGGGGAGGGCCGCTCACGCTCAGACACATTCACAGCCTTTAGATGGATAAACAGCCGTCTCTATCTCAAACCAAGGCCCAAGAATAACGCCCCTGGGTGCCACTAAGCACCTTTTTTTATCAGTTTATTTCATTACTTTGCCAGCTTTAGATGCTTTGTCATTTTAGTAGAATGCAGATGAAATATTAGCTGAGATAATAGGTCAGTCTATTGGCAAGTAGTGCTGGATGTTTCTTTTTTCTGTGTTACGATGTTAAACAGATTTCTGAAAAAGAAAATCATTGGGTAGGGACTTGGTTCTATCTATGAGCTGCTGTAGATACAATACCAGTCAAAAGTTTTTGCACAGTAATTTTTTTTTTTTTAAAGAATTCTCTTCTGCTCACCAAGCCTGCATTTATTTGATCCAAAATACAGCAAAAGCAGTAATACTGTGAAATATTTTTACTATTTAAAATAACTGCTTTCTA
>JAHKKF010521227.1:19724-39235 GCA_019740295.1 Labeo calbasu
TGATCCTTCAGAAATCATTCTAATATGCTGATTTGCTGTTCAAGAAACCTGTATTATTATTATTGTTATTATCATCAATATTTAAAACAGTTGAGTACATAGAAAGATGTACTCAATAGATATATGAATAGAAAGACCCAAAGCCCAGCAGTTATCTGAAATAAAAAGCTTTTGTAACATTATACACTATACCATTCAAAGACTTGGAATCAGTAGGGGGAAAGAAATGATAGAAATTAATACTTTTATTTAGCAAGGATGCTTTAAATTGACCAAAAGTGATGATAAAGACATTTATAATGTTACAAAAGATTTCTGTTTCAGATAAATGCTGTTCTTCTGAACTTTCTATTGATCAAAGAAACCTGAAAAATTCTATTCAGCTGTTTTCAACATAATAATAATAATAATGTTTTTGAGCAGCAAATCAGAATATTAGAATGATTTTTGAAGAATCATGTGACTGGAGTAATGATGCTATAAAATTCAGGAAAATCACAGGAATAAATTACATTTTAAAATATATTAAAATAGAAAACAGTTATTTAAGTAGTAAAAATATAGTCAAATTATAGTAAAAATATTTACTGTTATACTTATAAAAATAAGTTTTACTGTTTTTGCTGTCTTTTGTATCAAATAAATAAACTTTTGACTGGTAGTGTAGATCTGAATGCTAGCTTAATGTAGAAGTGGAGAAGTCCAGCGTATCTCATTAGAAAGAAAATTCATTCATTTTTAATATAAGATTAAAAATTATGAGGTTAAAAAAAAAAACGCACAAATTAAGAAACATATGCACGAATTAATCATTCACAATAAGATCAATAATATGCATTTACACAATTATTTACACAATTAACAAAATAAAGTTGCAGTTACAAGAAACAAAGTCATGTTTATAAAAAATAATTGCACTTATGAGAAAGTCATAATTGTGTAAAGTAAAGTTGCAGTTATTAAAAAAAAAATTGATTTTTGATAAAGTTGCAGTTGTGAGATAGAAGTAAAGTGCCACATGTCACGTGCCACATCGCCAGTGTTGCTGTATTGAGCTTGTTGGGATGTTTTGGCAATGTTTTGATCACCCCATAGGTTTTTATTTATTTATTTATTATTTTAATCTATCATAGAAACCACTCAAGGAAATTAATCACAGATACCTGTCTCGGGATATTAAATTATACTATTCCAAATAAAAGTTCTCTTCCATAGAAAAAAATACAAATTTCACTTTTAAAGCTTATATACAAATGGGAGTAAATTTTACAGAACTGAAATCATATGTTCTAGTCGAAAACAATATGTGAAATATAGTTAGAATTTAAAATAGCTGTTTTCTATTGTAATTTATTCTTGTGATGGCAAAGCTAAATTTTCAGTAACCATTACTGCAGTCTTCATTGTCACAACTTACAAATAACTGCCTTTGCGTATTAAATTAAGATATCCCAGATATGGGAACACATATGATTTCAGATTTTACACTGTAAATGTAAAAAAAAAGAAAATCTAAGCACTGAAATCATAGTTTTAGAAGACCTGACTGAAGCCAGAATTGAAATAGTGTAATAATTCATTTGAAAACATAAAAATGTAGGGTAAATGGATCGTTGATTATGCTTGGGACTGTGATCTGTTAGTCTGTGATTGTCCAATCCTTGCAAATAGATAATTGTGTAATTAAAGTTAACAGTTGCTAATCATGCTTTTTTGGGTGTACACATGCTTTTTAGGGCAATGTGCGTTTCATGAAACTCTTACTCTCGCGCCACGCCGATTGGCGGCTGAAGGATCTGGAAGAAATGACTCCGTTACACCTGGCAACCCGACACTCCAGCTCCAAACCTCTGTCTCTGCTCCTCAAGCACATGGCACCTGGTGAGGTGGACACACAGGACAGAAATAAGGTACCAAACGCAGATACACACATAACATATGCTTACACACTCGGTGGCTCGTCTACAGATGGCTTGGGTGGGGAACAGGGGTGAACGTGAGGTTAGGTGGTGTGTGTATGTGTGCGTGTGTGTTTGTGGTTGTATATATGCCATAAAGCAGCAGGGGGGCTCTGCACCCTCTGATGTTTCTCTGGAGGATATGAGCTCTGTTTAAATTGTCTAATAAAAGATATTTTCTCAGAGCTGCTGCGAGAGCTTGCCAGGCGCCTACAAGGCTCAGGGTCTCATCGCAATGTTAACCTTATGTGTGTGTGTGAAGTGACAATCGCACACTCGCTGCATGCCGAAGACGTCTTCTGCGAATCGCAGAGAGAATACAAACCAGCCAATTTCACAACATATGCATGAAAGCAAGTTTTCACCTCAGAGTAAAAAATAAAGCAGGTTGTTGTAAGATAAATCTTAAAATAAGATATAAAATCACAATTGTGAAAATAAAGTCACATGTATAAGAAATAATCACGTTTATCAGAAATAAAGTCGTAATTATGAAAAAAAGTTACATTTTAGATATAAAGTTGCAGTTACAAGAAATAAACTGGCACATTTATAAGAAATAAACACTTTTATGAGAAAGTCATGGTTGTGTAAAACAAAGTTAAGCAATTATGAAAAAGTTACATTTTTGATAAAATTGCAAGTGTGAGATATAAAGTTGCAGTTGCAGAAATAAAGTGGCACATGTTCAAAAAAGTCAATATATATATAGCTGCATTTATTTAAACAAAATTCAGTAAAAACAGTAATATTGTGAAATATTATTACAATTTAAAGTAACTTTTTTTCTGTGTTAATATGCATTAAAATACAATTTATTCCTGTGATGGCAAAGCTACATTTTCAGCATCATTACTCCAGTCTTCAGTGTCACATGATCTTTTGGAAATCGTTCTAATATGCTGATTTTGACTTACAACTGTTGTTTAATATTTTTGTGGAAACCAAGACACATTTTTTTCAGGATTGTTTGGTGACATTTTTAAAATATAAAGGTTTTCCAACATTCTAAATGTTTTTGTTGCTTTTGATCTTACAACAAAAACTTAGAAACAAATGAATTTTATAAGTATATACACTACCGGTCAAAAGTTTTTGAACAGTGACATTTTTTTTATTTTTTTATGATTTTTAAAAATGTATTTTCTGCTCACCAAGCCTGCATTTATTTGATCCAAAATACAGCAAAAGTAATATTAGTATTAGTAATATTTTTACTATTTAAAATAACTGTTTTCTATTTTTATATATTTTAAAATGTAATTTATTCCTGTGATCAAATCTGAATTTTCCGCATCATTACTCCAGTCTTCAGTGTCACATGATCGTTCATAAATCATTCTAATAAGCTGATTTGCTGTTTGAGAAACATTTTTTATTATTATTATTATTATTATTATTATTTTCAATATTTAAAACAGTTTTTATGGAAGAAAATGACAAGGAATTATGGAAATTAATATTTTTATTTAGCAAAGATATGTTAAATTGATCAAAAGTGATGATAAAAAATGTTATTGTTTTTGCTGTACTTTGGATCAAATAAATGTAGGCTTGGTGAGCAGAAGAGACTTCTTTACAAAAAACATAAAAAAATGTTACTGTTCAAAAACTTTTGACTGGTTCTATATACACACACACAAGTTTTTGGTGCTCAAACTGCACATACCGTGACCTATTAAATATAACAATAAAAACATTACAATAATTAATAATAGCAGGGTTAGTTAATTTTTTAAATAAACAAAATAATCAAGTGTGATAATACTATTATATTTTAGAATAAAAAAATAATATTAAATAAAATGCAATTATTTTATAGTACACTTAAAATACAATGTTAATATTTACATACATTTTTATTTATTTAAATATATATATATATATATATATATATGAATTTTCAACATTTTCAAACCTAAAATCAGCCAGCTTTTATTTTGACGAGTTGGAGGCAAATGCACTTCCANAATAAAATGCAATTATTTTATAGTACACTTAAAATACAATGTTAATATTTACATACATTTTTATTTATTTAAATATATATATATATATATATATATATATATATATATATATATGAATTTTCAACATTTTCAAACCTAAAATCAGCCAGCTTTTATTTTGACGAGTTGGAGGCAAATGCACTTCCAGTTGTAGCGCTGCTGATTTAAGTGTGTCAGTTAATGTTTCGAATGGTTCAGTTCGAATGGAAATCTTGTATATTATTACAGTGCATTAACAGCTGTCAACCATGTCGGTACACAAATGAGCGGTCTGGTGCTTGATTTTATAATTTTATATATAAATAAATATATATATATATATATATATATATATATATATATATATATGAAGTTGCAACATTGTCCATCATTTTGACATACAGGGTTGAAAAAATTCCGTCATAATCTATTATTACCTGTCATTTTAATTTTAACATTTTTCACGCTCTTTAATGTGCCGTGATAGATCGTTGTACCTTCTGTGTGCTCGCCTAGCATAGCAAAACATTTGTGATTAATTTTGTTTTTGTTCTGTATCCCGTGCTCTGCTGACTGGAGCGCACTCACCACCAACTGGACAGGGGTGGGAATTACAGCTACAATTTACAATAGGTCACCCTCAGTGTAGTCTGTCAAAATGATAATACAGCTACTATGGTTAGGATTAGTAAACACAGAATCTTTAGACTAGATAAGTTGATATATGCTGGTCACCACAGGGTAAAAGAAGGGGTTGGAGAGATGCGTATGTGGGCCCCGTGCTTTCCTGGGAAACACTGCTATCAACTGCTCCAGATTACCAGACCACATGCAGCTTTATTCACTTTGGCTCCAATTACTGTAAACATTCACCCCAGTTTACTTTCCGATGATCTACGCACATACAGCAACTCTTTAGATACGCCGTCATTTAAAATCTCATTCCACAGACAAACTGCTCAAAGCTACCAGGGTTATTAAGGCTCCTGTTTTAAATCATTATTCTGTGTGTGTGTATGGTTGTGATTACGCTAACATGAGTGTGTGCGCATATATGCGCACTGTGTTTGTATCAGTGCTTCCACTGAGTCACATAAGGGAGTTTTGTTTGCAAGCCTTTATTCGTCTGTTGGTTTTGTAATAATTTAATAAGCAGAATCGTGATTTCTCGTGATGAGGCTTGTTCTGTGGCCAGATGCAGAAAATAGCTCATCTAGTGTCTGTTTGTGCATTTTGTGGCTGGGGAAACTTGAGTGATGGATGAAGAGAGAAGGGCGTGTGTGTGTTTTTAGGTAACACTTTTCGGAATCAAACTGCAGAGCAGTTTTTTTATGGTAAAGCTGGTAGAGCAAGTGTTTTGATGGTAAATCTTGTTAAAAAAGTGGCTCACAAATGAAAAAAAGCTTAAGCAATTTATCAAACAGAAGCCAAAAATTTTAGTGTTACTGGGAGGGATTTTGGCCAGGAGAGCCAAAGGGGCGTGACAAACACAAAAAAGGCGTTGGAAATCTAAAACTGATAGACAGTCAAACAATGATTTTAGGTGTGCAGCTGAGATTGCAAACCTGTATCAGTTCAAGTTTTGGCACTTGACAATTCACATTTGCAAAATATAAAATTTGAACTACAAGAAAGTGTTAAGCTTAAATTCATTTACATTTCAGTTTAAATTTAAAGATTAAAATATTAAATTTTAATTTAAAGTTATAATGCATAAAGTTTAAATTTATTTAGATGTTAAATTTTATTTGACTTAAGGTTGTATTGTTTACTTTTAAATTTGACTATATATATATAATATATATATATAATTTTCATGTTACATTCCAGTTTTACTCAACTGAAAGTTGTTGTATATCATTTTGTTTGTTTTTACATTTTAGTAATTTACAGTTTTGTATATTTGTAATGTATACGTTTAAGTTTAAATTAATTTACATTTCATTTAAAATTTTATTCAACTTAAGTTGTCATTTAAAGATTAAAATAAAGATTAAAATATTACATTTTAAATACATTTAAAATGTTACATTTTATTCAACTTAAAGTTGTAATGTTTACTTTTTACTTTTATATTTAATACATTCATTTTCATTTCACATTCACATTCATTTTACATTTTAGTTTTACTCAACTAAAACGTGTATATAATTTTAGATTTTTTATATTTTTATAATATAAAGTTGTATGTAATTTTAGATTTTAATTTAAAGTTTTAATGTAAAAAAATTAAGTTGAAATTCATTTACATTTTGGTTTTGAATTTTATTCAACTTAAGTTATGCATTTAGTATTTATTTTTAATTTAAAGTTTATTAAAAAAAATTAAAATTCATTTACATGTAAATTAATAAAAAAGCTGTAATGTATCATTTTAAATATTATTTAAATAATAAAGTAAAAATTCAGAGATTTCAAGTAGCGATTATAACATTCTGGAAGACATTCTGTAAATGTATGTTAATATTTAGATGTTTTTTGCACCCTCAGATTCCAGATTTTCAAATTGTTGTATCACGGCCAAAAATCGTCCTTGTTCCTTGTGACCTATTAAATATTTTGGCTAATTTGTTGTTTTCAGCACCTAATAAGACCTAATAAGAGTGTACCACCAGCTCTGCTAAACGAATTTTACCTATAGTCAGAATAGAAAATGTGAAAAAATGTTCAAAGACTAGGCCTTGATTGTATTGGATAAGAATATCTTGACCCTGTAAGCCCCGAGGCAGCTGGCTGAGTAGTTTGATGTGATGTGATATGATAAAGAGCGAATGCCAGCACTTCTTTACTTGTGCTCTTGGAAAAGCTCCATAATGTTATTTTCTTGATTGCAGTTTATTGACAGCCTGTTCGCTGTGATCAGATTAAGCCCCAGTTTGCTTGAAGGCCGTGAAGCAGCTTCGTAGCCGCGGTGTAACACGAGTGAACAGTAAAACTGGAAATGCAATCTTTAAAATTAAATGTTGTTTGTTCTACAGCAGACAGCGCTGCACTGGAGCGCTTTCTACAATCACCCCGAGCACGTTAAGCTGCTGATCAAGCACGACTCAAACATCGGGATCCCAGACAGCGAAGGCAAGATCCCCTTACACTGGGCGGCCCATAACAAACACCCCAATGCCACACGTACAGTGCGCTGTATCCTGGTGAGTCCACACTCATAATCTTCCCACAAACAAACAAATATTACAATTACAGTATTGTCAATATTTGTGTATTTTGTAGGAAGCTGCTCCCACTGAGTCCCTGCTGAACTGGCAGGACTATGAAGGACGCACCCCTCTGCACTTTGCAGTGGCTGATGGGAATGAGGCGGTGGTTGAAGTCCTGACATCATATGAGGGCTGCAGTGTGACAGCCTATGACAATCTGTTCAGGACACCACTGCACTGGGCGGCGCTGCTGGGTACACACGTTTATACTTATACATGTGCATATTTGACTGCTTAAATAATTATTTCGAATTGAAATCATTTGCTATAAGTGTCGATGTTAAGACTGGTTTGTATGCGTATGTGTAGGTCATGCGAAGATTGTACATCTTCTTTTGGAGAGGAACAAGTCTGGGATGATCCCATCAGACAGTCAGGGAGCAACACCTCTGCACTATGGAGCTCAGAGCAACTATGCTGCAAGTCATTTTTGAATGTGTAAAATAATATCTTGTATGATTGGACCATGAATGTTTTGCTTTTCATTTCTTTCTTTTAATTTGGCTCCATCAGAGCTTTAGAAAACAGCTGCCAAGTGTTGGTTGGTTCATTTATTAATTTATTCTTTTATTTATATATCCAAGCAAATATTCATTCATTCATTCATTCATTTCTCACATGCAAATATAAATATGCTTGTTGATTTATCTAGTCATATTTATCTATTATTTTATACAGTGCCTTGCGAAAGTATTCAAACCCCTTTATTTTTTTTTCCACGTTTTATGTTGCTGCCTTATGTTAAAGTACTTTTTTTTCCAAATATATCTACACTCCATACACCATAATGGCAAAGCAAAAAGGTTTTTAACATCTTTGCAAATTTATTTAAAATAATAAACGTACATGATTCCATTGCGTAAGTATTCATACCTTTATCTGGAACAGTTGAAATTTAGCTCAGGAGCATTCATATTGCTTGTAGATGTTACTACACTTTGAGTGACGTTAACCTGTGGCAATGGGTAATTTAATGGGTATGATTTGGAAATGCACACATCTTAATAAAAGGTCTAACAATTAAAAATCCTTGTTAGACCAAGAAAAGCCCTTAGGTCAAAAAAAAATGCCTGTAGAGCTCAGATACAGGATAGCATTAAGCCACACATCAGAGTTCAGAAAAAATTTAGCTGTATTGAAGTTTACAGAAGCATGTAGTCTTTGTTACCCTTAATGAAAGAAGTTTGAAACAACCAGGACTTTTCATAGAGCTGGTCATAGAGTGGTGACCAAGAGCCTGATGGTCACTCTAGTTGAGTTTAATGATCATGTGTGAAGATGAGAGAAACCTACAGACGGACAAACATCACTGAAATACTCCACCAAACCGGTCTTTATGGCGGTATGGCCAAACTCAATTCTCTCCTCAGTGAAGACACATGAAAACACACTTGGAATTTGCAAAAGAACCCTCAGACTATGAGGAACAAGATAATCTGATGAACCTCAATTCCAAGCATCATGTTTAAGGAAACCAGGCACTGCTCATCACCTGCTGAGTACCATCCCAAAACTAAACTGTAGCAGCCTTTTCCCAGCAAGAGCCTGGGATTGAACCCAATCCTATATTTCTGGAGAAACCTGAAAATATGCGTTTGCCCCCATCCAACCTGACAGAGCTTGAGAGGTGAAGAGGTGAGGAGAAGAATGGCAGATAATTGCCAAATACAGATTTGCAAAGCTTGTTGTACCATACCCAAAAAGACTTGAGGCTGAGTTAAGGGTATGAATACTTACGTATTACTTACTGTACTTATTTCAGTTTTTTGTTTATTTAAATACATGTATGAAGTTGTGACAGTTCTGTTTTTGCTTTGTCATTATGGTGTATGGAGTGTAGACTGATGTGGAAAAAAGTAATTTGAAGCAGTTTAACATAAGCCAGCAACATAAAACGTGAAAAAAAATTAAGGGGTTTAAAAACTTTCGCAAGGCACTGTATATATTAGCAGTTCAAAGTTGAAGTTGTGCCTAAAACTGTAACACTAACTGTAGTAAAGGCTTACTGGATTATTTATTTATTTATCCATTTATATTTTGTGTGTGTGTGTGTGTATGTGGTTTTGCCTGTTTATTGTGTTCTCTGTCTGTTAAGGACACAGTCGCAGTGTTCCTAAAACACCCCTCTGTGCGAGATGAACCTGATCTAGAGGGACGAACAGCCTTCATGTGGGCTGCAGGGAAGGGCAGCGATGATGTTATTAAAATTATGCTGGATCTGAAAAAGGACCTGGACATAAACATGACTGACAAATATGGAGGGACAGGTGTGTGAGAGACTTACACACTCACTCACACATACACACACACACAGATTTTGAACACAATTATCCATTCCTGGCCTAAACTGGTTAGTTTCAGCTCAGATCAGTGATAATTGCATTTTCTGTTCAATCAAGCAATTAACAAGCCATATCCTATATTTGTACCCCCATACAGCCATAACAAGAGTTGACGGTTTGGTCACTGTCTTTGTGTGCTCTTTTGTGTGTGTGTAGCGCTTCATGCGGCTGCGCTCTCAGGGCATGTGTCCACTGTGCGGTTGTTGCTCGAGCAGGGAGCCATGGTGGACCCACTTGACGTAATGAAACACACACCTCTGTTCCGTGCATGTGAGATGGGCCATCGAGATGTCATTCTAACACTCATCAAAGGTTTGTAAGTGCACATGTGACCCTTTATCCTCCAAACTGATAATGGCGAGGGAAATAATAAAAATAGGCAAAAACAATGCGTGCATTTGTAAATTTTATGGGTCTGGTTTCCGATCTCAGCTATTTTTAGCTGTATAAAACAGCTCATTTTGCTTCTTGATATTGCAAATTGTTTATATGTTTAGGAGCGGCGCGGGTTGATCTGGTAGACATAGACGGTCACTCAGCCCTGCACTGGGCGGCTCTGGGCGGTAATGCGGAGGTGTGCGAGGTGCTGATGGAGAACGGGATCAGTCCTAATTTGCAGGACCATGCAGGACGAACTCCCCTCCAGTGTGCGGCATATGCTGGCTACATCAACTGTATGGCCTTGCTCATTCAGCATGATGCAGACCCCAATATCCAGGACAAGGAGGTATGATTGTAAAGCAAGCCCAGAGCCAGCACTAAGTGGATATATGGAAGTCTGACTTTTGTGTATGTTAATTTGTTAAGGGGAGAACTGCACTACATTGGTCATGTAATAACGGTTATCTGGATGCTGTGAAGCTGCTTCTGGGATGCGGGGCCTTTCCCAACCATATGGAGCACACAGAGGAGAGGTAACAAACATTTGTGCATCCACATGATTCTTGTGAGGTGGCCTAGTGGTTATGCAGCTGACTGCAGGCTTGAGTCTAAAATTTGTTAAGGCAATTGCATTTATGATTTTAATAATTTAAACATATATTATTTATCATATATAGTATTAAAACATGTATGTATGTATATATTCTAAAGTATGTATGTATGTGTTCTAAAGCAAGATTTTATTTCTTTTTTTTTTTTTTTAAATCAAATGTAAATTCATGTCCCAGTCACATTTTCTTGCTTAAGTAAACATTACTTACACTATGATAAAAAGGAAAAAAAACAACAATTTTAGTTTATATTTTTAGATTAACAATGTAATCTATATTCTATTTATTAACACCAAGTATACATCACATTTTACATTTATTACAAAATATTAACTCAAGGGAGTAACAGTCCAAACAATATATTTTATTTGTGAACATGTTCAGCTGTTCTTTTTAATAGTTAAAGGAGAAGTCCACTTCCAGAACAAAAATTGACAGATAATGTACTCTTGTCATCCAAGATGTTCATGTCTTTTTTTCTTCAGCCGTGAAGAAATTATGTTTTTTGAGGGAAACATTTCAGGATTTTTCTCCATATAATGGACTGGTATGGTGCCCCGATTTTGAACTTCCAAAATGCAGTTTAAATGCAGCTTCAAATGATCCCAAATGCGGTTGTAAATGATCCCAGCCGAGGAAGAAGGGTCTTGTCTAGCGAAATGATTGGTTATTTCATAGAGTCTTTACAGATTCGAAAGACGTATTCATTTTATCTGTATGACCAAAAATGACGGAGTATTTTAAGAACAAGTGACCACACCAGCGCCTCCATCTATCATGCAGTAAGCGCGCTACTATTCAGTTTCCTCCAAGTTGCTCCTATATACATCTTATAGATGAAAAGCCATATTTGAGGTTGATGAATGATAGGTGAGCGTTTGGATGTCCTGCTCGATGTACTATATTACCACATAGACCAGCCGTTAACGATCTGTCCGTCATGGACTGCTTACCTTCGTCACTTTGTGTGAAATTTTTTTTTCTGCGACTAAGCGACTAATAAAATTTTGGTCAACCAAGTCTCCTCGTCGACTATTAGGGGGGCAGCCCTACACTTAATAATGTTATATTTTGTTGTACTGTTTAATTTTTTTTTTTCATCCAATATTTTAAGGAGGCACTGCTTCCTTTGCCTCTCCGGAAGAAATGTCCCTGGTATATATGTACTGTCCAGAGGTACCGTTATTCAGCAAGGATGCATTATATTGATCAAAATGAACTGAAGATTTACCATTTAAAAACCCTTGTGTTAAGTGGCTACTGACTGTAGACATTGTGTTTAGGTACACACCTCTAGACTATGCCCTGCTGGGAGAACATCAAGAACTGACTCAGTTTCTATTGGAGCATGGAGCTCTGTCAATCGCCGCCATCCAGGACATCGCTGCCTCGTCTATCCAGGCTCTTTACAAGGGCTACAAGGTCCGACGGGCCTTCAGAGAACGCAAGAAGCTCCTCATGAGACACGAGCAACTGCGCAAGGATGCTGCAAAGTAAGACTCGTTCTGTCTAGAAGAGAAAGAGATAAGATAAATGGTGGGGCGCAAATATTCTCTTACCCACAATCCAGTGCTGATTGATGTGGCTAGGCTGCTCTGCCGAGCTGACACGGAATGTTTGCATGAATATAATACCTGTTGTTTAATTATGTGTGTTTGCTCTGAAGCAGCTCATCTATCTACCTGCCTGCTGAGGAATATGAGCATCAATTTCTTGCTGTCAATAATGGAAATAGATGAGACGATATAGAGAGAGAGAGAGAGAGAAAGAGCAAGAGAGATTCTCATTCTCCCTCCTTTTCTGTTAATTGGGCAACGTTCAGCTGCTCAACAGCTTGACATTTAGAGTCTGTCAGCTCTGAGGATGAATGAATACACACATACACAGCTTAGAATATGTTCTCTCTTTTCTGGGTCTGCTTACACAAGTTAACATACATTTGTTTCATTGCTTTAAACTTGTTTGCGTAGTCTGTCACTTTAACCCTCTGTCTTTTATCTGCGTTATTCTGCCCGCAATCTATCCAGCTACTCTTTCTTTTTTGTTTCCTGCTAAGTGTTCAAAACAAGGAGGGATGCTTATCAACTGTTGAACTCAGATATTGACCTGAAATTACTGTACTGACCAAAAGTCAGAACAAACAGATGAAAGATTAATTATTTAGCTAACTCAAAAAACTAATTAACTTAATAAAAATGGGTTGTGTGTATGTGTATATATATATATATATATATATACCATCAGTGTATCCAGGTCCGTGGTTTTTCTGGGGAATTGGGCTACTTTTACACTGTTGCCACAGGTTGTTATTGATGTCCGTGGGTTAAAGTGACCCCAATAACGTCATATTTAGCCCCTGAAATGTGAATTTACCAGGGGAACCCTGACAAAAAAACATATTTTATCCCCTTGAACACGATTTTTAGTGAGGGACCCCACTCAAAATGCGATTGGGCTAGTTTTGAGTAGCAATTGGGCGGGTTTTGTTCTCAAAACCTGGCAACCCTAATTAAAAAAACCTTTTTTTTTTCTTTTTTTTTCTTTTTTCTTTTTTTTTTTAAAGAAGTCTCTTCTCCTCACCAAGGCTTTATTTGATCAAAATACAGTAAAAACAGAAATGTTATTACAATGTAAAATAACTGTTTTTGATTTTATTGTATTTTAGAAGTTTATTCCTGTAATTTTCAACAACCATTACTTCAGTCAGTGTCACATGACCCTTCAGAAATCATTCTAATATGCTGATTTGGTGGTCAGGAAACATTTCTTATTATTATAAATGTTGAACATAAAATGTTGGATCCTCTGATGAATAGAGAGTTCAAAAGAAAAAGAAATCTTAACAATCTTAACATTGTGTCCTTGATGGGAAAAAAAAAGTATTAATTTCTTCAAAAATCGTGCTGATCACAAACTTTTGAAAACTAGTTCAAGTGTATCTGAATAATCGCTGTGGCAGCCATATAACCAGATACTCAACTTGGTGTCAACTGACAGTCACCAGCAAACAGCATGATCCAGGACAGTCATCATCAACAGGACAAAAGTATGTGTGAAGTGAATGAATGCGTGTTATGTGTTTTTTGTTTCTTTAGGAAGAGGGAAGAGGAGCGGAGACGTGAGGCAGAGCAGCAGCTGTCATTGGCAGAGGCAGATCAGAAGCAGCTCGTCTCATTGGCTGCAGCCAGAGTGGAAAAACTGTCACTGGATGAAACAGAGCAGAGTGTTAAAGAACCCGTAGCAGCGAAAGGACACAAACACAAAAAGTCCCCCAGTGCTCATTATGTCCAATCACAGAGCAGGAGAGAGAAAAAACACAGAACTGGTGAGTTTTTGAATTAAAAAAAAAAAAAAAAAAAAGACATGGCGTTACACTTGAAAATAACACAATTGTCAATTAAAAAAATAAATAAATAAATGAATGAATTATTCATAATTCTGCACTAAATATTTTTAACGCCGTTAAACTGGAAAAATTAATTGCCTGCGTTAATGTGCTAATTTTGACAGTGCTACTTTTATATATATATTTTTTAAACAATTTTATTTAATAGTAATTTATTATAATATTTTAGGCCACTGTCATGCAACTTAATGTTAGTGCACTTCTCCAACCAGTTCTTTTGTTTGTCTCAATCAGAGCGCAGAACAAGAGAGGCTGAAACACCAGAGGCTTCTCTCCCCCCGGCAGCCTCTGGTCTCACGATGACCCCCCTGAGCACCAGGAAGTGTTCAGGCACTGAGGAGGTGTGTGTGACGGAAAATTGCGGCCCAGACACATGCATATCTGTGGAATGTGGCTCCACATATGAGCGCCGATCCCCCGCTGGGTCCAGTCGACCAGGCAGTGCCAAACCGGTCAACGCAGGGGCCCATGTAGCACCAGGCCACATGGAAACCACCACAACACCCAAATCAGCAATACATAACAGACCCAGGACTACAGGGGCCCATTTAAAACAAGCGACCCAGGCTACACCACGATCCACAGAGACACTGACAGACAGCATTTGTAAATCAGCATCCAGGGGGAACAAGCCAGCATCACAACACAGATCTACAGGAAACCAGCCATCTAACATCTCCAACTCCACCTCTGTCACACGACAAAAAGAGAGACGAGCAGAAAGAGATAAGGATAACAGATCAAGGACTGAGGGGGATAAACAGACCGGCAGAGAGAAACAGAAATGTACAGGGATGGAAAGAGACAAAGAAAGATGGATGGGCAGAACAAGAAAAAAACAAGTTGACAAAGAGAAAGAAAAGAAGAGAGACAGCATCCATAGTAAAAACCAGGCGGCTGTTGTGATACAAAGAGCATGGAGGAGGTACTGATGTCTCTTTTTTTTCTTTACTCCCTGCCCACTTTTTTCAGCAGCATTGGTTTTTAAGTATAAGTAAGCACAAATATTTACTCTCTGATTGGTGGGATTTTCTGCACAGCATCATGGGTAATGTGAACAGATGGCCTCAACAAAAGCATTTACTATTGATTAACAACCTCAGAGCTCACAACAGGTCTGTCTTTTAAAGTTTTTAAGTAAGTGTTAAAAATAATTTTCTCTATGAAGAATATGAATGTTTTTTTTTTTTTTACTTCCGGAACCAGACTGTTGGATTTCTCTACTACAAGAGATACTCGATTCTGATTGGCCAATCACAGCATTCTGCAATCAAATATTTTTGTTCAGTGATGGTTAAACAGTGTGTTTTTGAATCTAGTCTCCTACACTAGAATGAATCCAATCCAATTCAATCCACTCCTTTGGATTGGATCAAAATTTTATTCAAATCTGTTCACCTGAAGGCTTTTCAGTCTGATTGAGCCATCAATTCGATTACTTGAGTGCATATAAACATAGCTACTGTCTCTCATATCATTCTGAGGCTTTTTCCTCCAAATCAGCAAAGAAAATGCGAGAAAAGTCTGCAGATTCCATCAGTGTCTGCTCATATGTTGCCCACATGTTTTTTATTTGAGTTGTGGCATGGCTTTTTGCCCACCAGCACATCAACACCTTCGAGGGGAGGTCACCAGAATATGCCTCTTATTTATTTGTGTGTGTGTGTAGGGAGTGTAATGGAGGCCCATGAATGCACTTACTTTTAATGGCTTTAAAAATAATGGGATTCAGAGCACAAATAATAAGGTATATGCACATTCTTGAAGTCCTTTTTTGTGAACAGTAATGTGGTTTGCTTGTTTGATTGTACGTCTTTAATGTGCTGTTGCTACTTTTGTTGGTGCGTATAAAAGCGTAATATGTTGTTTTTCCATTCAGGTCTTGCATTCGAGGTCGTCTTCGTAAGGTACTGTGCAAGGCTGGGAAAGGGGCGGAGTCTGCTGAAGTCACAGCTCTTTTGGTTCAGCTGTTATGGGAGTGGCCTACTGCTCATGACCACACCCACTATAAAACATCTGACATTCAAGCTCCTCCCACCAGGAATGTAGGGAAAAAGAGCTCTGTGCTGCAAAATATATATGGTGAGTAATGTATTTCTTAAACTAAGAATATGTATTTTACAAAGGCTATATTTACACTAGTGCGTTTTAAGACACATAACTTTTGCTACAGTTAGGCCTGTCACCAATACTATTCCGGTGTTTTCGACTCTCAAAAACGGAGACTTTCAAAAATGCTGCAGACCCTGTTTCAAAACTCCGGGGTTTTGTTTCAGTGTAAATGGACCAAACAGAGACTTTTGAAAACAATGGCGTGGCTGCCCACACATTTGCTATGCATATCCTTGATGAGCATCTAAGCAATAACATCATGCTCATTATGAATGCTCATGTGACATGCGTTTTCGGTTGTGAAAACAATTGAAGCAGTCAAAACAACAAAAATATATGTGTTGTGACAAGTCCCGGTTAGTCTAATGCAGTACATGTAGTGAGGTGTGTGTTTTTTTTTTTAAATAATGCCTTTATTCAACAAGGATGCATAAAATTGATCAAACGCGACAGGAAAGCCATTTATACAGTTACAAAGAATTTCTATTTTAAATAAATTGTGTTATTTTGAACTTCTTATTTATCAAAGAATCCTGAAAAAAATGTATCTTGGTTTCCACAAAAATATGATATATGCACAACTGTTTTCAACATTGGTGATAATAAAATGTTTCTTGAGTACTATTAGAATCAGCATAATAGAATAATATCCGAAGGATCATGTTTCAATTTTAAATATATTAAAATTGAAAACAGTTATTTTAAAATATAATTAGGGCTGTCAAATGATTAATCGTGATTATTCGCATATAAAATAAAAGTTTGAGTGTGCCTTATATATGTGTGTACTGTGTATAATTATTATAAATACAAACACATTCATGTATATATTTAAAAAAAATATTTACAAGTATATGTATTTATTATAATTTTAAAATAATTTATATTTTACACAAAAATATTTTGTACATAAATAACATTTCTCTAAAATATGTACATTAATTTGTATGTATTTATATATACATAATAATTACACACAGTACACACACATATATTAGGCAAACTCAAACTTTTATTTTGTATGCGATTAATCGCAATTAATCGTTTGACAACCCTAATTATAATATTTTACAATATTACTGTTTTTATGGTATATTAAATCAAATTAAAGCTGCAAAGCAGTGTTGAAAATGGACCTTGCGCCACTCGGTGGCTTTAGGAAAACAGCGAACGGTGGGCAATATGCATTTAAAGTGGTAAATATAAGATGAATATGTCAGAGTCATTTAAATGTGCCAAACTTCCTGCTGCCAGCAGGTGGCGCTATGACTATAACTGAATATATATATGTCTTCAAGCCAGGACTTTTATCAAACATAAAGTTCGGATCGGACATTGTATGGCTCAGTTATAACAATTTCCTTTTACATGGTGAAACGGACACGCCCCTTAACGAAAATTCAAGATCTTCACGATTTAACGTTGCAAAGGCCTTTTGGTCATTGCACTGAACAAATATAATGTTGATGTCATTAAATCTCTATGAGGAGTTCGTTAGAGCAAACGTGCCACTTCCTGTTGCCAGCAGGTGGCGCTATGACTATAATGGAATATAAGCATGGGCATGTGTTCAGGATAGGACTCTTATCAAACATGTGAAGTTTGGTGCAGATCGGACATTGTATGCCTGAATTATAACAACTTCCGGTTTCATGGCGAAACATCAAAGTTTGTCACTCTGCCACAGACACACCCTTCAACCAAAAATGCAAGATCTTCGCAATTTAATGTCACAAAGGGCTTTAGGTTACACTCCAAATTTGGTGCTGCTCTGTGTAAATCTCTAGGAGGACTTTGTTTCAATACAACGCCTGAAAATTTCAAAAACGGCACAACACTTGTCGAGAAAATTCAAAATAACAGACTTCCTGCTGAGTTTCGGACTTTGTACCAGGGGACTTTTTTTGTAGGTATTGGTGTGTTACATGTGTCTACCGAATTTCATACATGTACGTGGAATGTAGCTCGGGGCACTTCGTTGAAATTTTATAGGTGGCGCTACCGAGCCATTTTGACACACCCACTTCTAAAACCTATACATGAATTTTCACCACTTTTGGGGTGTATGCAAAGTTTCATAAGTTTGAGCATGTTTAGGCCCTCAAAAATGCTATTCATTGTGGAGAAGAAGAAGAAGAAGAAGAAGAAGAAGAAACTGAGCAATTCCAGTAGAAATATCTGATGCAAAAAAAAAAATAATTTATTATAACTTAATCATATGTCTGATCACTTAGGTTATAGGATACCTTTCCTTAACTAGCCACATGTTTTTAATGTCAGTTGCATAAGCAGCCAAATACAAGTTACATTTAAAAGTAGGACAAGCATCACTAATAAGATTATTACAGAGGGGTGTTATGTTTTTACGTGACGTTCCAACAGACACACGCCGTCACCCCTCCCTCTTTCATTGCAGTTGATAAGGTGGAGTTTCGACCCAGTTAACGCAACTGACCTTCAGCAGACATGAACAGGTGATGATAGCTGAGCAGGCCAGAGACACTCTCGTTCTCAAACGCACACGTACGCGTACACACACGGATACTTGTTCTCCTCCCCGCTCCTCCCTGACAGTCACGATGCTTTGAAAAGTTCACTGCTGTCAGATGGAATGTCGAGCTGTCTCCTCTCGCTCACACGCGCAGACCTCCCTCCCCTCGCCCTGTCCGCCCCTGCCAGATGGACGTGTGCTCACACACACCTGTGCTTTTGATACCAAACTGTCTGAATCTTGTTATTTTAACAGTTCTAGTATCAGGCGTGACGTTAACGCAGAGATATTGATCCATTCAAGGAAAAAATGTGCATGTGACCACATCCAAGCCAATAAACGCTGCTGTTTTATTTGGCCTAGGTGGCGCCCCTTCCAAAAGAGGGCACTCTTTGCGGGCTGCAGTGCTTAAACCGCAAAGCCAAAGTCAAGCGCTGCTGGATCTGTCACTTAAAACAAACAAACAGTGTGAGTACTTGAATTCATAATCAGTGCTTATGCTCTTTTGTTTTGTATGTTACATCTTATGAGTATGTGTATGTGTGTTTTATCCACAGTGAGCGCCGTTGAGTGTGTGAGCCTCGTGGATTCTTTAAGTCAGGCGAAGCAATACTCTTACCATCTACGGCCGTCCAGTGCTGACAATCAAAGCGGTCACAACAGAACTAAGAATTGAGAAACAAACATGCTTGGATTTCTAGGAATTAAATCTTGGGGATAATGCACAAACTCATTTGATGTTTATTTAAACTGTTTATTGTATAAGGTACAGTAAACTCGCATGGTCCGTATCATTTATGTATAAAATCTGCAGTATCACCTTGATTACTGCAGAGGTTGGAGGTTAAACCACAAACACAACAAATATATTAGATAACCTTTCATTCTGTCAACAACAGGCCATATACCTGTCATAAGGGTGACATAGGACTTACATAAGACCACCTGCATGGGAGACCACGCTACAGTCAAGACGTCACATTGCAGTTTTCAGCATATTTCTGGTATTG
>JAHKKF010521228.1:0-11993 GCA_019740295.1 Labeo calbasu
GAAATGATGCTGTATTTGCCGCAAAAGTAAGCCCAACACCATACTAATTGTGGTCTAAAACCAGGTGTTTCAGTTTCATTGTCCAACCCCTGTATTTATATATATATATATATATATATATAAAAGGCTTAAAAACTCTTCAAATATTCTCTTTTTGCTTTAGAAGAGCTTTGAAACTAATGAGGGTTAGTAAATGTTAGAAATGTTACTATTCCCTTAGTAGCACAAACAGCAAACCACAAGAATGCAAGACCAAATATGAGCAACAGAGGTACTTATTTCACAATAAAATAAAATGTGCCTCTTTTTGGGGAATATTACAAGAGATAAGATTATAATATGTCTCCCAATATCTCAGACAGTTTAAACAAGTTAAACTCAGTCTTAAAAAAAAAAACACCATCCAGACTGTGCTCGTACCATTCCAACCTGGAGCGGGCTGAAAGTCTCCCTCGTGAAAGCGTTCTGTCGGGTCTGGAATGTAACGCAGAACCAAGCTGTTCTCTCTTCCTGGGAAACCATTCTGAGAGGAAAAAAAAGCATATTACTTAGCAAGTGTCATCATGGTTAAACCGGTTTCATTTTTCTGTAATTATCAATAGGTGACTGGCTAGAAGATTACAAAAGCACAGCTGGGCACAGTTGCGTAACAAGTAGACCTTTGTCTTACATTTCATTTTTATATTGTGGGTGTTTCTTCAGCTATGCAAACTATCTATCTATAGATGAATCTATCATCTATCCTTGTTGGTTGGTTGGTTGGTTGTGCAAGTTATTAGTTAGCAATGTGATACTGTCTTGATGTCTGACTTTTTAGGTTTGTAAGTTCCTCAGGGCTCAATTTTGGCCCCTTTTCTGTTCTCATTATATATGTCGCCTTTGGATTCTATTTTTATGAAGCATGAGGTGTCATTTCATTTTTATGCTGATGACACCCAAATGCATTTGCCCTTGAAGCACAATGACTGAAAAAGGCTTAAGGTCCTTAAACCATGTGTCTGTCTGATATCATGACTTTCTTTCATTTTTTCTACATCTTAATGTGAGCAAAACAGAGGATATTGTGTTTGGGCCTTCAGGCACTTTAGGTACCTCTGATTTTGACTCGGGAGATTTGGTCTCCTGTATGTAAAACCTTGATGCTGTAGTCAAATCTATTTTTTTTTTCCAAATTACTAAGGCTAAGAATTTACCTTTTGCAGAGTTCAAGAGATTTATACAGTACATCCTGACTTGCCTACTGCAATTCTGCAATACTGTTTTTTTTTTTTTACTGGTTTTTGTTGTGCTTTATAAATAAAATTTGTTTAACTTACCCCGTTTCTGCCATGACAGTTTCCAATGCTGCTGTTGAGACTCTGAAACAAAACAAAGTAATCATGTTTATTTTTAACTCTGTAAATATAATACATATTTGTGACATAAACCAAATACTGTTGTTAACTAAACTACCTTTACAAATTTTTCAATAAGCAGTGCAAATGGGCGTTAGAAGCTAGATTGAACTTTATTGGTGATTCTAATAATTCTAATTATAGTACTAACATGTTTAGATTTTTTTGTACTTTTTAAATTTATTTATAGTCAATATTTGTACAATGGTTAATCCATTCAGCAGACATATAAAGATGATGACTGAGGACTGAATGAATCTTTGTATTCAACACCATGTGCACAAAACAGGCCTGTACCTGTTACAAGGAGAACAGAACCCAGCCTTATCGAGGCTGTTGGACCATAACAAAACCTAGTCAGCAGTTCATGCAAGCATGTCGTAGGTTTCCTTTTGCAAAACACATTCATAAAACACAAGGAACTACTAAAAAAAACATAAGCTAAATAAGCTACCATCTGTCAGAGAAACTGCAGCCTTAAATGGCTATGCCTCAGTGACTGTGTTATATAAGACTCCGTCTCCGAGCTCAAGGCCTTCGTTCTGCCAAAAAAATTTTAACAAGTGTCGCCCGCGAAAGCAATCAGACTTGAAAGGCCGAAGGAGCTTTGCACGCACTTAGCGGCAGGCGCGAGGCCAGGAAACGCTCAGAACGCTGAGGCCCAGCGAGTCCTCTTGGACAGACATGCTTTGCTTTTCTGCTGCGGAACGGTCATTAATCAGGAGGCAGCTGGGAGGAAGCGGGGGAGAGGGTGAAGAGACAGAAGGACAACGGAACAGGAAGTGGGTGAAGGAGGCCAGGCCAGAAGACGAAAATCAGGCCAGGTACATACGCCTCTGCAATGTGAACTTTCTGTCCTTTTGAGTGAAAGCACACAACACTGTCATCAGATTTGATATTACATCCAGTCACTGCATTACTGATACCGCAAAGACTGTTTAGATGCGACAGATGTTTTAAGATGTGCTGTCCATAGGGCTATTGGATTCATTTGGTATATAATTTAATGCTATTTACTACAGAAAAATATGAAGAAAAAAATAAAAAAAATCTTAAGTTAAGATGCATTTACTAAATACGCAAAATGACATAAGATATTTAGTCTTGTTTCCAGGAAAAAAAAAAGAAAAAACTAAATGTGGTGCATTTTGCTTAAAACACGTAAAATATTTTTAAAACGTGGATTTTACTTACCCCACTGGCAGATAATTTAACTTATTTTGCAAAATGCACTTAATTGAGTTTTTTTTTTTTTTTTTTTCCTGGAATTGAGATTAATTATCTTACGTCATTTAATATTATTTAATGCTTATCTAGAAAATGCATCTTAAATTAAGAATATTTAGATATTTTGACTAGAAACAAGACAAATATATATATATATATATATATATATGAAACAATGAAAAAGCCTTTACTGTCACTTATTTAATGCTGAATTTAATGATGACTTTCCCTGTTGAATAAAAGTATGAACTTCTTTAATAAAATAATAAATAAATAAATAAATTATTCACACTAGTATATGTCGTGTGTTCAATCTCTGTTCTGTTTAACTGAGAAAAAATCATTCTGGCTGTCATGTAATCTTTTTTTTTATAATGAGGTTGAAACTGTATGTGACCGTGGACCATAAATTAAAAAAATAATCCTTAAATCAAAATTATTAACTTGCCAAAAATCATTAGGCTATTAAGTAAAGATCATATTCCATGAAGATATTTTGTAAATTTCCTACCATAAATGTATGAAAGCTTAATTTTTGATTAGTAATATGCATTGATACTTCCTTTGGACAACTTTAAAGGCGATTTTTCTCAATATTTTGATTTTTTTGCACCCTCAGATACCAGATTTTCAAATAGTTGTATCTCAGGCAAATATTGTCCTATCCTAACACGCCATGCATAAACGGAAAACTTATTTATTCAGCTTTCAGATGATGTATAATTAAAAAAATTGACTCTTAT
Source organism: Labeo calbasu (assembly GCA_019740295.1). Classification (NCBI taxonomy): domain Eukaryota; kingdom Metazoa; phylum Chordata; class Actinopteri; order Cypriniformes; family Cyprinidae; genus Labeo; species Labeo calbasu. Next base: position 3,365 of record JAHKKF010521228.1, read on the forward strand.
GACTGGTTTGTCCAGGTTCACCTATTAGAAATGAGCTGGTATTTGAAATGACTAACACTAAGGCATTTCATGAACTGAATATGAGACCGGCAGCACCGATAATGTGTGTCTGCATGTATTACCACAGAGTGCAGCAACTGTGTGCGGGACGTGCTGGGGCTGCTGAAGAAGCTGTGATTGGGCACTAAATACTCGTCTGCATCCACAGCTTCATCCAGCTCTCCGCTCGTCAGACTGCGGTAGAACTTGGAGTCAGAAGGACTGGGTAAATGCATCCGATCATCACCCTGCCAATAGGAAGACATTAATCAGTAACCAGATGAACCAGATGAGCATTGATCCAGTCAAGAAATCAGATTTGTGTTTCTCTTACTTGAATGACGAGATAGCGTGGCGGGTCACGTGCCATTTTAGTAAACTCAGCAATGAGCTCCCTGAAGCGAGGTCTGCTCTCTGCATCTATCATCCAACCTGGGTAAAAACAGTGATGTGATGATAAAGGAAATTATGAAAAATGTATCATCTCCTAACGCCCTAATGGTATCGCTTTATTTATTATTCAAATATACAGATATTAGATATTGGCTGATACTGGATATTTAATTGTGCATGCTCACAATTAACCCTTGAAAATACTAATGATTTAAATGTACACTACCATGTTGTGGTGTTGTGATATAATCATAGATTTTAACTTTCACAGACAAGGCATAAGACCAGACCTAGACTAAAATGTAAGTCAGCTGAAAGAAACTTGACTGATCTAAAAATATATATCAGTGTCTTTGTTTTGTCTCAAGATGCACACCAGTAATGTTTTTTAAGCACGTTTATAAAATTATTTAAATGTCCTAATTGAACTATGGGCTAATCCTGGCTTAGTCTAAGCCTTGTCTGTGAAACCGGGCCTTAGTGTTTTATTTTGAATTGTTATTTTTAATAAATCTGGCATTTGAAGGTAATAAGCCACAACTTGACTATAATACCAATTTAATAAATATAAATAAAATAATTATTATCAGGTTATTGAATTAGCAATGCATTCCTAAATAAAGAGTCAAAGCTACTACAGCTACAATATACAGAACAATGAATTACTAAGTAGTTATAAAATTGTTTTTCACAATTTAATTATATTTTATCTTGCAGAGTGAACTAGATCTGTCACTGGTTCCCACTCATAACAACTAGTTTAGGACTCTTCTGATGGAAACAATATGAATAAAACACACAAAGCCATTGCTTTTGCAAATAACAGATGGGATACCTTTACTGGAAAAGAAAATTTGACAGTTGTATGGCATATTAAATAAGAAGTTCACTTCCAGAACAAAAATTTTTAGATAATGCACTCACCCCCTTGTCATCCAAGATGTTCACGTGTTTTTTTTCTTCAGTCGTAAAGAAATTGTTTTTTGAGTAAAACATTCAAGAGATCTCTCCATATAGTTCCAAAATGCAGTTTAAATGCAGCTTCAAAGGGCTCTAAACGATCCCTGTCGAGGAAGAAGGGTTTTATCTAGCAAAACGATTGGTTATTTCCTAAAAATGTACAATTTATATACTTTTTAACCTCAAATGCTCGTCTCGTCTAGCTTTGCATAAACTCTGTGTTTTCCACTTCAAACCAGTTAGGGTATGTTGGAAAAAACTCCTATCTTATTTTCTCCTCCAACTTCAAAATCATCCTATACAGTGCTGCAGAAGTACCGACCCAGTGTTTACAAAATGAATGTGCAAAGACGATCAAACAACGTTTACAAAAAAAGATAAAACAGCAATGTAGGACGATTTTAAAGTTGGAGAAGAAAATGAGATGGAAGTTTTTTGACATACCCTAACTGCCTTAAACAGGAACACAGAGAATACATGCAGAGCTAGACAAGACAAGCATTTGATTTTTTTTTTTTTTTTTAGAAAATCACAGATCGTTTCACTAGATAAGACCATTCTTCCTTGGCTGGGATCGTTTAGAGCCCTTTGAAGCTGCTTTTAAACTGCATTTTGTAAGCAAATCCTGAAATGTTTTCCTCAAACATAATTTCTTTACAACTGAAGAAAGAAAAACATGAACATCTTGGATGGCAAGGGGGTGAGTAAATTATCTGTAAATTTTTGTTCTGGAAGTGGACTTCTCTTTTAATAGGTTTCATGTGTGAAAATAATTTATTAAATGAGAAGAAAGTACAACATGTGTTTACTTCATAATACAGCAATAATTAAAACTTACATTTGACCATGATCATGTAGACATCAATGGTGCAGATAGGAGGCTGAGGAAGTCTTTCTCCTTTCTCTAGAACTTCAGCAATTTCACTTGCAGGAATCCCATCATAGGGCTTTGTTCCAAATGTCATCAGTTCCCAGACTGTCACACCTAAAGTAGAGTAACATTAAGTGAACAACAGATACATTCATTCAATACTGAGATCCTCAGCTTTAAAACAAAGCTATTAAAGTCAACATGAATCTAATCAACCCTGTTCACTTCCTACATTCACATTCCGGGTTCCTAGGATTATTGCTGCATGTAAAAAAACTTTTTTCACTCTGAAGTCTATGTAAGTAAAATGGACTGAAAAGTTTTTAACGTTAACTTTAATGTCTGAAAAAAGCAATTACAAATATTTCTGACGTTAGCAAACTATTACTAACCATAACTCCAGACGTCACTCTGGTGGGTGTATGTCCTGTGCAGGATGGATTCCAGCGCCATCCATTTTATTGGCACCTATTGAAGCATATCAAATAGATGACATGAAATCTCTATTTCAAATGTTATAATTTCCAAGTGAACACATTGGATGCATTCTAAAGATGAATGTCTGATGTTAATAGTCCTAAGTCTTAAACCGTTGAGACACTAATAAGGCCACATTCATCACTTCATTCATTTTTATGATAGTTTATGTTAAAGCCCTAAGACATTATAGACATAACAGATCGCATTTCTGTAAAGCTGCTTTGAAAATATGTGTATTGTGAAAATTTGACTTGACAGTTTAGGGACAGTTTTTCGTCTAGTAAAATGAAAAACTGCTAAACTTCTGTCATCAAGATCCACTTTCTCACAAAAAGAAAAAACAGACCTTTCCACCATCTGCGTGATACTCCTTCTCATCGGCGCTCAACAGCTTGGCCAGGCCGAAATCAGTGATCTTCACATGCTGAGGGGTCTTCACCAGCACATTACGAGCTGCCAAGTCTCTGTGCACAAGATGGCGCTCTTCTAGGTAATTCATTCCCTAATAAAAGTTAGAGAGAATTCAAAGATTTTATTTGACACAAGTTAATATAATCATGTACTCCTTCAAGCTGGAATGAAAATTCAATGACAACAGAATAAAATCAGTTAAGATGGGATGTATAATTGCTTATGTTATGATCCAGGAGTATTTACATCTGGAACTTCGATAATGCAATTATGAAAGAACTAAAAGTGTTTATGAGGCACAAATGAAAACTCAGATCCAAGTAACAATGTCATCATATGGAAACACATGGATGGAAAAATAGTGGATTAATTTAATTAATTTAAATAATAAATAACTGTTTAAAAAAGAAAAAAAGAAAATTCTATATTAAAAATGTATCAAAATACTTATTTTTAATAATTAATTGTACTGAGTACATTAAATTGGTATCTCTAAAAACATCTGTTCATCATCAAACGACGTGTGAAATGTAAAATAATTGTGAAAACAGTCTTTAAGAAGTGCATGGATGAGGGAATACATTTGGATCATTAGCGAAAACTCAACTCTTACAGAATTACTGTGCAAATTGATGATATTCAAACAAAAAGACAGTAAGAATTCACATGAAAGTATATTTGATCAAACTTTTCTCAGAATGTTAAATCAACACATCAACCACATAGCTACATTTTCCAGTCATATTCTGATCAAAGTTTCTTTCAAAAGAGAAATGTTATTCCCTCAGCAGTGAGGACCAAAAATGCCTGTCTGCTAAGAGAATCTTCACAGCTACTGATTTGCACTTCAGAAATTAGATATTAGATGTTAAATATTTGTGAGCAGTACAGATCTATGAGTGATATTGCCTATTTTTAGCTTCAAATTACCAGCGAGAAACATGGAGAGGCACATTAATTTCATGCCAAATCTAAAATATATATCCTTATACGTTCTAGTTTTACTTTAAATATGATTTATTAAACAAATTGCATATTTCCCCTTTTTCCTTTTTACAAACAGGGCAGTGGAGAAATGCGAGTAAACTAAACTAGGCAACCATATAAATTAATAATTCATCAAACACATTTAAATAATAAAATAAACATTTAAAAAGAAAAAAAATACTATATTAAAACATTTATTTTTAATAATGAATTGTACTGAACACATTAAACTGACATCTCAAAACACCTGTTTCTTCATCAAATGACTCATAAAAACACACACAATTAAAGGAACAATCCATTTACCTTAGCAATCTGCACACACCAGTTAAGCAGGTGTTGTGAGCCAATGTTGTCCTTATTTTCTCTGACGTAGTCCAGCAAACAGCCGTAGGGCATCAACTGGGTGATAAGTTGGACGGTGGAGGTCAAGCAGATGCCGAGCAGACGACACACATGAGGATGCTCAACGCTCGCCATCACATAGGCCTCCTTTAGATGCAAACAAATGAGGTCAGCACAAATGCTACATATATATAGTATACAGCAACACTGACAAATGCTGTTGCTGTTTATAGTCTCTGCAGACTTAAAATTAACAAATGAGGTGCCTTGAGCACATTAGAAAATATTTGCACGGATGGTGGCCTGGAGTTCTGAAGTAAAATGCTTCAGGAAAATCTAAACTTAGCAGGAACACTAATAATCAAACCCCTGGGCAATAAACTCTGTATTTCTCCTAGACGACTTAGAGCTGCCAATACCAACAACCTTTTCCTTTCAAAAAATGAGGGAGTGACTGGTCTCTATTTCACTTATTTTTTCATTGATTTTTTTTCTTTTTAATATTCAAAGGACTGTGCAGATCTGTTAAATTTCAGTTTCTTCTGACTCTCAAAAGGTTATACTGGGTGTTTACATAGATGAGCTATCTTCAAAGTGACCTTGAGAAGCAATCTGTGCAACCACATCCTCCCAATCAAAGAGAATATTGGAGGAAATAACATTCTTTGTGTTAGAAAGGTCTTGTTTGCTGTTGCAGTGATGGGGTGCAAGCAAAAAGCAGGAATTCCTCCCCCAGGTTGAAGTTTTCTGTTCTGTATCAACTCAACACAATATCCAGTGGGACTTGGTCAGGTTAACCTTCAACTCAAGGTTATGTAGTATAGATTTCAGCTGCGTCTGTCACTGGAGAATAAGGCCTTTTCTGCACAATCATTATCCTGACTAGAATGACGAAATGTCGATTTTACTATCTGTGTACTGAAATGATTTACAAGTTAACTAGACCACACAGTTACAATGCAGATACATGAATAATCACATTATAGGCAAAGAATGTAAAGAAAAGTGATTCTAAAATACACAGCCAAATTTCAAATGTTGTCAAAAATTAAAATGTTTTCATTCTTCACTAGCTTAAGCAAGCTTGAGTAATTAGCACATTAGCACAAAAAATTAGTATTTAGAAATTCAAGCCACACATGTAACTTCATTACATTAGATACAAAATATCTAACCAAGTACATTTGCAAACAACACTGTCATTTGGGTCATTTCAGCCAGCTTTAAAGAGGACATCAGATGCAAAATTCACTTTTACATGGTTTTTGCATTTAAATGTGTCTTAGCAGTGTGTGGAAACAACCACCCTACGATGATAAAAATCCATTTACTCCTGTTTTATAATTCCACAATAAACTAGACAGTGGTAATTATCAAGCGGTTTTGATTTTCTGAGCAGAATGACCTCATAGTGCTCAGGCTCCACCCACGTCCACTGATGTATTAGCATATTTACGCTGTCAACCGTTTTCTCTGCGCTTGAGCAGCTGTAGCGATAACAATGTCTTGTAAGCAATTCAGGTGTTTTGTAGTTGGATGTAAAAGTGATCACAAGAATCTGAGTACACAGTTGATTAGTTTTGTTTTTGATGGTAATTAGTGATGTTACGTTCGTGAAGGAATGGTTCTTTGTGAATGAATTCTGCGGACTGTTTCATCCTGTCAAAGACTGACTAAACCTCAAGCCAATAGCATTCCAGTATGAGATGTGACAAAGACTTAGTTTTGTGGTATATTTTGTACTTTGTACAATTTACTTTATTTACAATTTACTTACAGTTTACTACTGTACAGAGTACTGAATAAGTCTGAACGAGAGAGATCTTGAGAGAATTGTTTGAAGTGCAAAATATACCACAAAACTCTAGTCTAAAACAACCTAGTGGGTCAGTTTTCATTACAATGAAGTGTAAATTTGTTTCTTTGCTGCAAATATGCCAAAATACATGAGCCGAGCTCACCTCAACAACTGGTTCTTTTCATTCATGAACGGTCGTTACTGAACAAATACGCCCATCACTGACCAAGTCACTGTTTTGAGAGAGATCTCGTTCGTGAACGAATTGACCGAACTGGTACATGTAGTTCGTGAACGAATGTGTACCGGGTAGGTCGTTCGTTTGAGTCAGCCTCGTTCTGCAATCAGCAGAAAGCGGATGCAAAGCGCGGTTAATGAACCAAAAATCATTTTGGTGAACAAACTGACAATAAACGAAATCTCTTGAAAGAATCTAAATTTCCCCCACTAATGGTAATGTGCCACCAAATACACAAAAAAATGGAAGAGAGAGGTGGGGTGAGCAGTAGCTCATTAGCATTTAAAGAGACATGCACCAAAACAAGTCGCTGTGAACAGAGCTGTTTTTGACAAGGTAAAAAGGGTGTTGTTTCACACAACCACTGACTTTTAACCAAAGTATGTTGCAGACATTCCATGGAGATCCTAAAGAATCATACCAACTTGTGGAAAATGGGCATCTGATGTCTCCTTTAAGTTTTTAAACGTCTTTGTCACTTGTTAAAGCCTCTTTAATTGTCTATGCAGTATTTTCAGCAGCAAACTGACATCAAGACCTTGAGTCTAAATTGTGAATAAGGTCTGATGTGACATGACAAACACCAAAATTTAGACTCTAATACTCACATCCAGGATCTCTTTGTTTGCTTTGGGAGACGTTGCTTCTCGTAAGACCTTAATGGCAACAGGAATCTTCACACTCTCTCCCTCTGGAACCCACAAGCCCTGCAGGAATGGACACATATCTGTTTTAATACCTCATGTTACAAACAAAGTAACACCCAGTGTTTTGTAACCAATGAGATTTCACAGCTGAAATCGTCTTGAGATTAAGAGATAACATTTATGTCTACAGATCAACAATTAATTGAGCTTGTGGTGTAGAGAAATGTAAGAAGGCAACAAAAGAGGAAAGAAGAAAAGCACGTAGCAACAAGTGTTTAAATAAGCAAATCTAAAGGGATGGTTCACCCAAAAATGAACATTCTGTCCTCATTTACTTAACCTCAAGTTGTTTCAAACCTGTATGGACTTATTTGTTCTGCTGAACATAAAAGGAGAAGACATTTTTAAGAACGAGGGTTAAACAGAAACGGTTTCTGGTCCTGGTTGACTTCCATTGTATTTTTTCCATACTATGGAAATCAATGCGGACCATGAACTGTTTGGTTAACCACATTCTTCAAAATATTCTTTTATGATCATACAGGTTTGGAACAACTTGAGGGTGAGTAAATGATGACTGAATTGTCATTTTGGAGTAAACTGTCCCTTTAAAGATAGGCCAGTCACCTTATACACAGTGCCAAAAGCTCCAGACCCAAGCACTTTGATCTTCTTGAACTCTGTCTCTTTGAGGATGCGCAGCAAGGCCTGGTTGGGGGCTTCACCGCTGGGGGTCAGAGGCTCCACTAGCTGCAGAGACAAACAGAGTCAGAAAAGCTGCCCTCAACACACAAACACACATCCTGTCTTTGAATAAGCATGGGATGACACGGATCTGTCTGTATTCACGGAAGCTATTGCCTCAATGACTGGTTTCCATCACTGTTGACACTAAAACAGTAAACTGACTTCACTGCATTGATCTTACATGGTTTTACCAAGCTTTGCCAATTTACGTCTTGTGATCTGACCTCTCTTTCTTGCAGGAGTCGTCGTAGTGTTCTCTTCCTCTTGATGTGCCGCCTGCGCAGTACAACAGCAACACCAAGACCCAGGATAACAAATGCCAGCAGACCTCCAACCACACCAGCAGCAATCATGGGCAAACCCGAACTACAGACAAAAGGAACATTACTGAGTTATACATTCTGTATGCAGTGAAAGATGATACGCTCTTGAGATGTCACTACATCTCAGATTTGAGTAGTTATGCTCTTTTATCATATTATCACAGTTTATTCGCTATAGCTTAGAAAATGGTAATGAAATATGACAAGACCTCAAAGTTAAACTGTGAGAACAAATTCATCTTGATAATCACAAATGAATTACAGTCAAAAAACAATTTTTTCAGACACCTTCAAAATTTCTCACATTATCACAGTTTATTCGAAAAATGGTAATAAAATATGACATGAACTCAAGAATTATACTGTGTCGGAACAAATTCATCTTGATAA
>JAHKKF010521230.1:6717-18294 GCA_019740295.1 Labeo calbasu
GTGTGTGTGTGTGTGAGTCAGCACGGTTACGCCGCGGCTCCTGTACTGAAGATATTACTTTTACTGGAACAGAATGAGAATTTCTAAGTGCTCATTGGCTCAATTTCTCACACACACATACTCCGCATACAGCAGGCCAGGGCCAACTGCCAAAGCCTCCATCTTTCTTACTCTTGTTTTCATTTGGCGACAGTGCTCATGTCTGCGTTTGTCTCTTTTGATAAGGCTTTTCATCCTGTTTGCATTGATTACAGCCTGACAAGTCGCTCTGATACACCACGGCCCATTCAGCCTAGCGCTGCACACTGAAGCTATTGTAAGCAGGAATGTCTCTTTTCAGGCCCGATCCCACGTATGAAAGCACGTCAATAATCCAGAGACAGAGGCGCCCCACAATACATGCACGCCACGCAGAGTCGGACCTAGTTTTCTGCTCCACTACCAGGGAAATCAAGCAAAGAAGAGAGAGGTAGCTAGTGGAAGGTTGCATGCATGAAAAAACAGGCAGCCAGAGACTGAGAAAGCAGCATTTCTCACATACTGAGGATAATCCTGCCAGCTATCATTTGGAGCTGCATTAGCATGAAAATACAAAGCGTGTTTTGTCAGAACAAAGGTGCGAATGAACAGGCACTCGGATATGAAACTGTTGTGCGTTTCCTCTCCGTAATTACAGCTAAATCAGTTCCGTCCTCTAGCAATGGTTATATAGCAACGCATAAATCTGCGCTGAAATTAAACTCTTGCAGGTATATGGCAAATACTTGCTTTTATAGCCCAGGCAGTCATTTGAAAAGAGGGGTTGAGTGCAGTCTGTCATCTTCAGCTGTTACTACGGTCGTCAAAATAGACTTGACACGACTGTGGCAGCCCTTGTCTGCGGGTTGAAAACTCATTGACTCACACTTTTGTTGTATTATACAGAACGTTTTTGTGAGGGGTCACTGAGCAAGCAGGAAATCTCTATTATCTCTGCACACACCAATGGTACACAAGTAGCTTGCAGAGAGCTTACCGTTCACAGAAGCATGTCTGCCGTTAACCCAGTTTAGCGTTTTTAACATTTTTCTAATTCTAGGAGAAAGGATCAATATTGCGTGCGCGCGCTGACAAAATGACAAAATTGAGTTCTCTTAAATGTTAGAGCAGAGCACTATGTCAATAATGGCTCTCATTATGACTCCATGCTCCACCCGTGGTTCCACTCCAGACATTTGTTCCCTCCCAAACGGATAGACGACAGTTTTTACAGTTTAATCGAACAATGCTTGGCTTTTTCCCAGATTTTTGTATTGAAATGACCCTTACGTCCCTGAGTGCAAACATCTTAAACGCGTCCAATTAGTCCGTTTGAAAGTACATTCCGCCTTGCGTGTTTTATACGGCAGATGTGTGATATTATTTTATAAACGATCAAAAAATAAATAAATAAGCGCAGAGGATTATTAAGCATATCAGATTACACCCCTATTTGGTGAAAACAAATAAAGCCAAAAACAGTTGGCTACGACGAACCAGCCTTTGAGTGGAATAAATGTTTTGTTTTGTGGTAATGCGACTTGCATACATAGGAAAAAAATCAAACTGATATTTAGCCCCTACTAGCTTTTCCCTCTTTTGTTTTACGCAGGGCTCTTTTTACCACATGGTAGTGACAGATTGTTTGAGCTGGAAGGAAAAGCCATTCGAAGCTAATTAAGCAGCCATTCCAAGCACTATTCGCAGGCGGGAGGCTGAGAGGCACAGGCATTTGTCAGCGCTCTACCCCTCGTGGGCTTGATTGACAACTTAGGTCTCGAACTGACAAGCCGTGTCGCTCTAAGCCAATCAGATGCACGCCAGTGCTCTGATTGGTCGGTACGCGCAGAACAAGGAGCTGCGCCCCACGTGGGTCTGAGCAACACATGATAGGTTGGGGCTTTTTTTTTTCGGGCGCAGACGTGGGCATGGAGGGTGTTGCTGAGCAGACAGCGTGAATCAAGTAATGAGGGCTGATTTCACAGATTATGCTGTTAATTTGAGTTACATTCAAAATCGGTAGCATAACTATACATTGGCAATGAGGGTGCTCTCTCGCTTCACTCTGCTGTCCGACGTCCTTGGGAAGGATGAAACGGGACATTTGAAGGATGTTTTGGCTCAAATCAGTCGAGCACTCGCTCGCATATTGTTTTACACCAGTGGCGAGTTTGCACTGTATTGAAAACATGGCATTAACACGTTATTTATGAAACGTCAAAGCAAGTATAACCAGATTTGATGCATCTTTCAGCTGAAACAGCAGCTGTCACGCTCATAAATCAGTGAAGAGAAGCGCAACAGACAATTTCGCTTGTAATATGTATTTCTTAGGCTACAATCTATCTCTTGAGATTTCAGTTGGTGGCTAGACTTCGAACAATCGTCGCTCATGTAAGTTGTTTGTCTACGGGGAAAGCAACCTATTTAGAGCCAAAATGGCGAACATGAGGTCAGGTTTTTATTGGCCAATCAGCACGCGCACAACAGACGCGCCCCACGTGGGGATCCCGCGTTTGATTGGTCGGGCGCGGTGGGTTCCTATTCGACATTTGATTGGTCGCGTTCGGTTGTTCTCGCGGTAGTTGAGCCCGCGTGTCAGTGGGCAGTCTGTGTGTGGTACTGCGAGTATTGGAGAAACTAGGCAAAGCGATTGCGAGCGGCTGGCACGTACGAGGCAAACTTTTCACAATCAGACGTTTTTAAACAAACAAGCAAATAGGGATTGGGAGAATTTACCAACAACGGGAATACTGCGAATTGTGCTCAAGCGAGAGCCGAGTCTTAACTGAGGAAAACATTCTCGAAGCGATTGTAGGCGCTGCTTTTCTAGGGTTGGGATTGATTCCCAACCAGCGCCTAATACTGATCGTATAAGGTCACGAGTGGAGGACTTCGACGTTTCCTCGGTGCAAGGAATTACTGCTGCATTTACGTTCGCGGAAAAGGATTTTATGGAGACGAAAGGTAACGCGGAAGATAACTTTCAAAAAAGAATCCACTTGTAATCTAAACAGTTTGTTTGGCAATTGAACGCTCTCCGTGCTTTATTTCCTCCGTTCCTGTTTTGTAATTTGCAAAGCTGCTGTTGCCGTATTTACTTCGAGGCTCGACATAAGTGAATAATTTTTGACCCGTTTATTGAGTTGATTGGGCTTCTGTTGCTTTCCGTCTTATCTAGCGTGTTTTACATTGTTCTGTAATCTTGTCGGGTTACATTCAAGCAAACAGCAGTCAGGTAATCTTGTTATTGCGAGAAGACTCGTAAGCAGCTTGTTAGTCGCAGCTCGCAGCGCAGATGACAAGCAGCAAATGTGTGTTTGACTCGCTCTACACAACTATTCTGTGTTTACAGCACACGCGCAGCTGAATGCTTGACTCTTATTGGAGATAATGAGCCAACGCGCTGTGTTTTTGTCTTGCTCCTCGGCTGTGTGAAGGATAAAGGGGTTAAAGCGGGTATAAGGAGTGGGAGACGCGCGTGGATCGGGTGGACGGACTGGGCTTTGTGTGTCCGCGAGTGCAGGGAGGGGTGACGGACGGGCTCTCGCTCATCTACTCGGATTACTGAAGAGCGCCACATCCCCTGGATCTTCACCTCAGAAAGGATACATTCAAGATGTATCCGCAGGGCCGGCATCCGGTGAGTAACATAAATTATATTGATGCATTGTGCTCAGGCAGCTACCCTTTCGACCGTCGTGCACTATTGTGACGCGTGACGTTTCCCTCGCGCGGTGCGTCCTTTATTTCTGCACAAACTAAACAAGGATGTACTCCCCTGGACGTCCGTTAACTTGCTTCCGAACAGTAGCGCGTTTTCATTTTACTTTAAAGTGGAAAAAAAAGAGGGGAATCAGCTGCTAGTTTTTCTCCGGGGCTGTTTAGACGCAGTGACCCGTCTGTGTCACGCCGACCGCTGCTGAGTGTTGGAGGCTGTTCCCACTAGAGTCTCAAAACCACCGACAGGCCGAGCTCAAGGGAGCGCCTGGGCACTTCTCACAAACCGCAATTCAGCTCCGATGAAATATCATTTCCCCGAAAATCGGGAAGCATGAAATGTGTTATTGACACCCGTGGATATACCCATGACTTGTTCAAAAACACAGTGAAAGTAAAACCTGAGACCTATGGACTGCCGTAAAAGGAGTAATGGAGAAGGTCGTAGGTTGTTTTGGTAATGGTGGTTGGTAGGAAGTCAAAGGTACAATGACAAGCTAGAAACACTGTTGGTGTAATAGCATATTGCATCAGTGACTAGGTTGGGTTATATTGGTGGAGTTTATACTTCGCAGTAGTTCACATAAATGATTGATATTATTTTTCAGGCACCTCACCAGCCTGGTCAGCCAGGCTTCAAATTCACTGTAGCAGAATCTTGTGACAGGATTAAAGATGAATTCCAGTTCCTTCAAGCTCAGTACCACAGGTAAATATTGTGGTTAATAGTTTGACGTATGTGTGTGATTCATTTCACACCTGTTACTAAACTCTGAGGTGGCTCTGATGCTGCGTAAATCAAGTGCGGCATCAGTGCAGCCTTAACTTTGCAGTTGTCATAACAGTGAATAGTAATTGTAAAAGTGTAATGGTTTGTAATATACCAATGTGTATATATGTATGTGTGTGACCCTGGACCACAAAACCAGTCCTAAGTAGCATGGGTATATTTGTAGCAATAGCCCAAAATACATTGTATGGGTTAAAATGATCGAGTTTTGTTTTATGCTAAAATTCATTAGGATATTAAGTAAAAATCATGTTCAATTTTTGATTAGTAATATGCATTGCTAAGAACTTCATTTGAACTTTTAAAGGCGATTTTCTCAATATTTGTATTTTTTTTATTATTATTATTTTTTTGTTTGCACCCTCAGATTCCAAATTTTCAAATAGTTGTGTCTCAGGCCAAATATTGTCCTATCCTAACAAACCGTACATCAATGGAAAGCGTATTTATCCAGCTTTCAGACAATGTATAAATCTCAATTTCCAAACAATTGACCCTTATGACTGGTTTTGTTGTCCAAGATTACATCTAGTAACCAAAACTGTTAAATGTGTCATTTTTATATTATGTACTTATGCTGTTAGTTTTTATATATATATATATATATATATATATATATTATGTACTTTGCCATCCAGGAACGGTAGGAGCTCATTCTGCATCTTTCTCTTTCTTTACAGTCTTAAAGTGGAGTATGACAAACTGGCCAATGAGAAGACAGAGATGCAGCGACATTATGTCATGGTAAGAGCAAGATGTGGTTGGTTTCTAATCCGAGGTCTTGTATCTGTTGATCTGTTGTTTTTGAAAACATCAGTAGGGTCAGCAGCCAACTATCTGGAGCTGGTGTTTAGTATCCACTACCCCTATTTATTGTGTGATAGCGTTTGCATTGATTGTACCGAAGGATCAGTGTTGAGATTATGAGAGAGTGGGTGTTTTTATTTGTTGTAAAATGCCTGAAGGCTGTTTTGGGCAGGGAGTTACAGCTTGTTCCATTCACTCTGACCTGAGGTGCAGAGTGTCTCTTGATTCGAGTGAGAGAAAGGCAAGCATGCTCAGTTAAATAAAATTCGGATCTTTGTAGCAAACGGCATTTCAGAGACGAGTCTTGGGTTAAATAAGAATTGTAACTGGACCCTGGACCACAATTTTTTTGATTTATACATCATCTGAAAGCTGAATAAATGAGCTTTCCATTAATGTATGGTTGGTTATAAGACGATATTTGGTCGAGACTATTTGAAAATCTGGAATCTGAAGTTGCAAAAAATCAAAATATTGAGAAAATCGCCTTTATAGTTGCTTAGCAATGCATATTACTAATTAAAAATTAAGTTTTGATATATTTACGATAGGAAATTTACGGAATTTTCATGGCACATGGTCTTTACTTAATATCCTAATAATTTTTTTCTTAATATCCCGATAATTTTGACCCATACAATGTATTTTTGCCTGTTGCTACAAATATACCTGTGCTACTTAAGACTGTTTTTTTGGTCCAGGGTCGCAATTAATAAGAATTTTATGATGACAATGCAGTGCAGTGAATGTAAACAGCAACCAACTTGTCAGCTAGCCAATTAAAAATCAAACAATGTATGCTCAATGGAGGTGTGTCGAATTGTTTTTGTCTTAAATTACATACAGACCTGACCCAGATGAAACATTATCAACCTTCAGGATGATTGCAGTCTCACTCAATATTGACCCTTGTGTGCAATTCAAGAATTACACTAATATTAGTGTTTCCGAACGCCTCTTATTAGAAGTCCAGTGAGTGGAAACTGAATTCCATCAGGATGTGATGTAATAGTGCACAGGTTGAGCAGTGTAACCGAGCTCCACTCTCTCTTATCTTATTTGAACATGCAGTAGATATTGACTCAACATGCCGGCACCTTTGTTAAATATTATTTTTCGGAGGAATGCAGAGTGGTAAAAAGGCCACTACCAGATAAATGTAACGAAATACACAACTGCTCTGAGAAAACAAATGTTTGCAGTAGTTGTTCGGATGAACATAGTCTGAACGGTTGTTTTGAGTATAGAAAACCGCTTTTCTCTTGAATGAACAGAGATGCCTATTATGAAACTGGAATTAAATTCTCAATGAAAATAAATGTTTGGAAAAAAAGAAGTGTAGAAAGGGAGAGTAAATAATGGTAGATGAGATTAAAAAAAAAATACTGTTTAGTAACTGGTATAATATAACTGTACTTTCATGAATGCTAGTAGTGAGTAAATCCCACTAAACAATGTTGCCAGAGAGATCCATAAACATTGCTCTCTACTCCTACGACTCCTATAATCAGGCAATTATCTGAGTCCTAGCTTTGTATACACTTTTTTTGTGTGTGTGTTAAACTAGGAAATAAATTGGGTGCACGATACATAGAAGCAATACTATTGCGCTGCTGCAGTCAATAGCATTTTACAGTTGTGTGCTAAATGCATTTCTCATTTTTTTTCTTCTTGCAGTATTATGAGATGTCCTATGGGCTGAACATTGAAATGCATAAACAGGTATGTGATCTACTCGTTCACCATATTTCTTTTTTTTGTGCTTTGTGTAGTTTAATTTGTGATTTATTTTTGTCTTCTGACATGACAAATTATTCCGGTCAGAAAGATAATAATGACATGGAAGGGATCTCGCAGGCATTGCGTGCACAAACATGTAAGAGTACAGTTTAAGTAGTGATGCATATGATTAAATTGATTATAGTAGTTGGACGCGTAGTGTTAGTGCATGTTTGAATCTGGCTTGTGCAAGTCTGAATCCATTTCCCCATTCTGTTCCCCTTTCTTCTCTTCGTTTACAATGCTCCCCTTATAAATAAGTGTCAAAAAGTTGCAGTCGCAACAGATGTAAAAATAAAAGTATAAGGAAGAGAAAGATGAAGGCCAGGCCTGGAAAAGGTCATTAGGTCAGCTGAGTCCAGCAGGAAATGTTATTTAACCTCTTAGTAATTGATGTGAATGGTTGGCATCACAGGCTGTCCTAATTGTTGTCAGCCTGCATGTTTTTTTTCCTGCAATTGATCGATTGGGGTTTTGTAACCAAGTGAGGTTATTGAAATTGATGCATTTTAAAAGAGAGACCAGCCAACACCCCCATTTCCTCTATTTCTCTATCTCTCTATGTCATTAGTAGTGATATGATGTATAGTCATATGAGGAGGGCTCGGTTTGAAGAGGCCCTTTATGGTTCTCACCCTGAGGCCTCACAAGGTTAATGGTATCAGTGTGAGGGTGGTGAATTGGAACAGCATGCACAATCCATCAGCTACTCCGAGAGTGTGTGTGTGTCTGGGCCACATGTCTCTCTCTCACAGACGCTGCATTTTCTGAAAGGTTCTGTCAGGCACTTATCTCCAGCTGTGAGAGAGACGGAGAGAAAATGAAAAGGGAGGGAAGGGAAGGTGCAGGGGCTTTGCGCAAACAGGTTAATCGACTGGCTTTTTTTTTTTTTTTTTTTTTTTTCCAGAGCCTCTCTTTTGTTTATCAATAGAGCTCTGACTGAGTGGACTCAAACGCATGAATTATTCATCGGAGCATGGACTCCCTGCTCTCTCTGGAGTTAGTGATGACAGCAGTCTGATAACACATAGTCTGCCCTTCATGTAGTGCTTTTGGAAAAGAAAGGAAAGGGAGGAAAATGCATCTAGGTGCCAGATTTGTCATGTGCTTTCAGGATCCACCAGATTCGGGTTACTATTAAATAACTGTTTTATGTAAACACGCTCGAGTTTGGAATGGTGCGAGGGTCAGCGCTAATCTTGCGGTACGTTAGAGCCTCGGGGCGTGAGGGGGAGGGCTTGCCGTGTGGGGGCAGGAAGTGGACGGCTGTGCTTGTCAATGTAGCCCTTTAATTACTGAGCCTCAGAGGCCCCTGATCTGCTGTCCCTCTGTGTTTAACACAGTTCCCTCTGTCTTCATTTTCTTCCTCATTTTGTCCTGAAGTGCTCGCTGCTGAATGAATGCAGAACTAGTGTGTGTGTGTGTGTGTGTTATCATTGGCGTGGCCATATTTGGTCAGTTCTTTGTGTGCGCGCACACACACTAAGCCAGATTCATTAAGTGAAGCTCAGTCTGTGGCCTTAGAGGGTGAGAGAGAGCGAGGAGGGGGGCTGAGACTGGCAGCGGGGAGGGAACTTGTTCAGATGAATAATTTATTCAGGATTCCAGGAATTGTTTGCCAAGGTGATGATGGTCGATTTGATTCTGAGCCAAAGCAAACTGACTCAGAGCACACTGCAGTCTCTCTTCAGAAGTGTTTGTGTACATGTGAGTGAGATGTCTAGTGGTGACAAAATGCGCCTGCATTATCATGGCAGGCCAGTGAATTCCTAACCGAATGCAGACAGGGTTATGTTCGGTTTATATCCAGTTTAAAACCCACAATTTGTTTGAGATTACCAGGGTTAGTGTGTGTGGCTTGTTTTTTTATTTATTTGTTTTGTTATGTTTACTTTGTTTTATGGACGCACCAATAATCCGTTTTTATTTACACGATGCCTGATATTAAAATTCTGTATTGTCTAAACAAAATGAAATGCAAGCCTACTGGACATTTTAAGCTGCTTGACACATTGCATCTTCAGTGTTGAATATAAATATTTTGTGTATGTGTGTGTGTTTGTATAAAGTTAGGGTCACATCTGTCTCTCAGCTCTGTGCGCTGAACCAGGTGGTCGTGTCTGTGTCCTTTGTGTCCGGCTTCAGCAGATGAATGCACAGAGAGACACAAACATCACTAAACAGTTCCAACAGGATTTGTGCTGCATATGCAGCGAGGGCAAGACAGAGACACCCTGTACAGACGGCTGCTGCTCAATGCAGCCTTTCAGCCTGAGGGAAGCTGAGGGTTAGAAGAGGCTGTGTCAGGCGGGGAGGAATGAACTCGAGTGTGTCAATGCCACTGAGTGCTTCGGTTTATTTGTTAACGTTTCTTATCTGCGAGGATGGCTTCACCTGTCATCTGAATGTTTATATGTGGCTTTTTTATGTTTGAGTGAGCATGTAAATGTAAGTTCAACTGTACAAACTCACTCCCTACTTTCCCTCCCTCTTGTGTGTAATTGTTCATTGAGTCACAGAGAGAGAGAGAGAGAAAGAGAGAGTGCAGTGGTCTGTGTGTGTGTTCATTTGTCAGTGAGTGGCTCTCCTTCAGTGTGCAGTTGTTTTGCAGCATATTTAATCCTCATCAGTGTCTCCCTGCACTCAGCTCGTACCCACAGCAACAGGTAAATGGCTTCTGGCGTGCCATTGACAGGGCTGTGTGTGAGAGCTCTTCACACGCTGCTTGACAGCACTGAGCACCTGGGATTGTGAAGCTGAGCAGAAAGCCTCTCTCTGCTGAAGGGCCTTGTTTTCACTCCCTGTGCCCTATTTTTTTTATCAGCCTGTGTGGGAGCTCTTCTAGTAGCTTACGGCACGCCTCTGGAACTCGGCAATACCGCACTTCCTGTTCTCATCCCATGGTGCAGTGGTTTAAGCTGAGGTTAATGTAGTTTGTAGGTTAGTTTTTGGCTTGTTTTATAGAGTCTATCAAGGGTGAACCTCACAAAAACACGTCTAGGTCACAAGAAAAGGAAAAAAAAAATTATTTGCGTTGTGGTAATTTCTTGACAATGTTTTTTACTAGGGGTGGGGGAATCGATTCACATGAATCACGATTCGATGTTCTAGCGCAGGGGTTTTCAATCAATGCCACAGACCCCCAAATATGATCATCATACTAAATTCTAAAATGTATAAATACCCAATTTACACTGTGAAAAATTCATATAATAAGCAAGTCTAATATATTGATTAGAAAATATATTTCGTTTCTATTAAGTTAGTTTTTTTTTTTTTTTTTCTAAAACAGTTATTTAATATGTATTTTTTTTTAAAAAAGTACAGTATTTATTTAATCAATTCTGTATTTCATTTTACTATAATTTGTATTTATTTCTTTGTTTTAATTTTTACTAAATTATTTTAATCAGGTTTTTGGATAATTAATTTCTTTTAATTCATATTTAATTAATTCTTTTGTAATTATTATAATTCTATAATTATGTATATATTACAATAGTAATATAATTTTTACTTTTATTTTATTTTTATTAATGCTTTTTCTCCAAGCTTTTCCAAGGACCACCTAGCACTTCCTTGTGGTCCCCTAGGGCTCCCGGACCCCAGTTTGAAAACCCCTGTTCTGGCGATATGCATCGATTCACAAATTTCAAAAATCGTGTTTCTAGTTAATAAATTACTAATAACATATTGTCGGAAAACAGCAACAGCAATGGAGGCGTTAAAACAAATACATTCTGCCCCATTTTCAGTGAGGGCAAATGTTTGGAAAATTTTAATTATTGATCTTTTGTTTGTGCGCACAATTTTTTTAAAAAGTCCTGATTAAAACTTGAAAAATCGTGAATCGATTTTTTTTTTTTTTTTTTTTTTTTTTTTTTTTTTAATTGAATCATGACCCCAAGAATTGACATGAATCAAACAAGGTATTTTTACCTCAGTTTATTACTTTGTAGATTTTTGTTATTTGATAATTCCCTTAGTAGTCTCTAAATTGATTCTCATTTTTTTTTGTGTGTGTGTGTTTTGTTTTTTTTGTTTTTTGTAGGATAATGACATTAGATGATAAAATGTGATTGCAGTGCAAAAAATCTTAAAGCGTATTTGTATGATTATGATACATAAACATTTTTTGTTTTTATGAGATTCACCCTAGTGCTTTGCCGAAAGTGTTTGTTTATTTATATTTTATGAATATAAATGTAGATATTTTTACCACAAGCTGCATTTTGATTCAAGCTGAGATCACAACAGGAAGCTGTTTTGCTAAAGCAGGTGCTTACGGCTTTCTGTATTTAGATACTGTGCTACATGGTGTGTTGTGTATTAACAAGTCATGTGCCGTATATCAGCGCAAGAGTCATTTCTGATAATTACTGTGGAAGAGCTTCTCCTTTGGACAGTCACCAGGGTTTTTTGGCTCATGCAGATGGGTAGTGTTTCCCAATCTTTCCTCTCTA
>JAHKKF010521233.1:0-14115 GCA_019740295.1 Labeo calbasu
AAAAAAAAAAAAAAAAAACATCACTTGGAATGATTTATAAGCTGTTTTCCTCATGGGGACCAAAATATGTCGCCGCAAGGACAAGGATTTTGAATATTGCCATTTTTGGGGAGACATTTTGTCCCTATAATGTAGGTTATACTGTACCTGAACTACAAACACACAAACAACCACAGACTAGAATGAACAAGGTTATGTCAGGGTTAAACATTACCTAAACCTTTTTTAAAACTTATATTTGAAAACTGTGTTATAATAACAAAATTACAGCAGTAGCACTTACATTTTGTGAAACTCCAAACACAATAAAATGAAACCAATTTAACCTAATTTAATCATTGAAGACTAACAGTGAAAAATATCTTCAGTAATTATATTAGATTAACTCCATTAAGTGCTGGAGAAAGTTGCTGTATTATTCAATTAGCACGTTTGTATCAGGTTAATTTCCCATGTGCAGGGTTTTTTTTCTTTTTTGTACATGAAAGAAATAAATAAGCACTATTGTGAACTACACCTACAATATTTGTTCATATCGTAACTGTGTGTATTGATATAATCAGGTTTATGTCTATACATTAAACTCATAAGTAAAAAAATAAAACAAATACTTTATTCTAATTCTATGGAAATCCATTTTTTCTATTCACAATCTTATTCACAACCAACATTTGTAATAAACACACATGCTGGGTATGAATGGTCTTTTATTCTTCACTTTATTCATCTCTCTCATACATACACTTGCCCTTTAAAATGCCAACTTTTTATTTTAGTCATGAGACAACCACATTAATCACTAAATGCTGCCAATGACCTCGGGTGGACTCGCAACACAAATCAGTACGATTCAGATTGATGATAAATGTTCCCTCAACTCCCCTCCACTATCAGATCAGTGATTTGCTATCCCTCAGTCACCCCACAGATCCTGTGATCTCCCGAAGCGGGATGCCTTCCCTCTCAGCCTCTACTTGGCCGGTCCCTCCTCCTCCTTCCAACAATCATGTGCCTGACCCATCTTGCTCCTGACAGAGGGGAGGCCAGAAAATAAATAAGGGAGTGCATGCATGCCTTGTACCATACAGCCAAGGGTCCACCTCTCACATGCTTTGCATTTTTCTCATTGGCAGTTAATTTTTACTATGCCCTCCTAGTGCAGTTTTACGAGATGCGTAAAGATAAGAAAACTGTTTGTATTCTTTGATTCATTCTATTCAGTATAGGAACAAAAAAGACAAGGAGTTTTCCACTGAGCTATTTTTGATGCCAATTCACGTCGTACGTTATGGCTTTACACTGTTAAATAGTCATGCTTATATTAGATTCAACCCAAACTTCATTAACTACTCGTCCTCAAGTGGAACTAATCAAGTTTTATTGAGGCCTGGGGAATGCATTCCGTTCCTCAACCAAAACAGAAACTGAGTGCTGCAATGAGACCACAAAAATGATCCTAAAACCCCTGCAAACGTTATTTAAAGGAGATAAGCAGTGGTACCATGTCAGTGCAAAAATATAACTGCACTAAAGCACAACAGCTGGCTTTGTTTGGACATATGCTCATGGGTGCTCTAAGAGCAAGCGATGGCCTCTCTGGAAAAATAGGAATGTAGTGGTTGGTAGCTGGTTGTCAGAGCTACATCTCCCAGAAGGGTAGACGAACGGTATCACCATACAGAATCCACAGATGTGCCATCAATTACTTTTGTTTGCTATTTCTTTCTCTCTGTCTTTCATAGTAGACACACAAGCACATGACCTCACGTACATCCTGGCCTGCAGAAAGTAAACCTTTTTTGTTGAGTTCAGCAGAAAAACCACAATATCCTTGTGGGCCCCTGACACAAGCTATTGAAAATCAGAGACAGAACGTAAGAGAGAGAGAAAACGAGGTCATAATAAGCTTCATACTTTTTTTCTAGGTTGCATGTACATTTAGATTTTTGAGTCAAGTGACTTTTTCTTTTTTAATTGCAGTAAATATAAACAAAGTAAATATAAAATCTTAAACTCTTAAAATTATTAAAGTCTTAATGGATATTATTAAATTATGTTTAATTTAACTATTCTCGTTCCATTAAAAATCCTTTTCGTTTTTTTAATTCTATTTATTTATGAATTTTAAAGCAGTTCTTGCAAAAAGTGTGTTTACTTTTAGTGACTTAAGTAGTACCTAAGTAAATTTAGTGCTTTTGTAAGGCTCCACTGAGTTACAGTCATCTGTATGTGCATGATTCACTGAAACAATCAACTCGAGAATCAATCTACTTTAGTCGCACTGTGTTATTGATTCACTAAAAAGAACCAGCTCATAAGAATCATTTGTTCGAAACCCAGTCTACACTGGTCACGCTTTATGATTTTTGTTTACTAAAAGAACCTGCTTAAAAAGACTCATTCTTTCGGGACATAACATCTAACATCTAGCCTGCTCACGTCTCCGTAAAGAAACTCCATTCTCCACTCCTACATTATGGCAGATTCATATGCCGTATGGTCTCACATGTTTTGAGGTTTTTCAATAATTTTCTATCCTATCGGTATTTTGTCGTACCTGTTGTCATGCACACAAGCGCAAGCAGGTTTGATGATGCACTGTTATATGGAAATTATGTGGAAAGCTAATTGGATTTACCAGTTAACTTTGACAACCTCTGGTTGGTTGTATAAGGGAGAGTGGGGTAAGTCAGTGAGCCAGTGGGTAAGTTGACCCACCTCCTGTATCTTGGCAACTGTACACTTTTACTGTCATGTGACCATGTATTTTGGAATCACACATCATTTCTGCCAGACTGTGAAAAGGAGAAACACATGGGAGGTGTGGAACGCACCCGTTTAGAGTAAAAAAAAAATCTGGCTTGTCAAAGTAAAATTTTTGCATAACAGATGTAATGGCTGTTACATCAAAACAAATTTATCTAGGTCTAAAAATATTTATGATGCGTGATTTATCAGCATATAAAACCATGCAAATCATTTAGCTAAATATTAGCCTGAACTGGTAAGCTAGCTAGTTTTTTTTCCCCCAAAATGCCAACTATGGGGCTAAGTGAGCCAAGTGCTGTGGGGTAAGTTGAGCCAGCACTTTAATTTACCCCACCATAAGGCACTGAAGTTAAGTTAAATCTCTTAAGTATAAACTGGTATTTTAATGTGATATTACACAAATGGTTTAGTTTATCATATTATATAGATAGATAGATAGATAGATAGATAGATAGATAGATATTATTTGTAGTTTATTTGATAGGGACAGTGTACAAGTGCACCAAATCCTTCTCTGAGAACGAGAAGATGCTTTTCATCACATTATAATCAAATATGTCTTTCCACCTGTAGTCTCTAATGGCTGGTTCGAAATTGCAGAAAAGGTACCAGAAATCTCTTGACTAAAATATTTATTAGTTTCAGTTACATTTCTTCATTCTAATTCAGTTTTTATTTAATTTTACTAAACAAACTCTGTTTAATCTGTTTTTGGGATGGTTAAAACTTTGGTGTTCAACACATTGTTTCAGAAATGCAAACAACTAAAGATTAAAAAATAAACTTGATTTAGTTGGGGTTTTTTTAAGTTAGCTTTAAGAAAAGAAATATGACTGTTTGTAAAATGAAATTTGATTACGTTTTTAAAAGAAGCAAGTTATCTTGAAACTTTCACATGGGTTTGAATCAGATTCAGTCAGATGGTGCATCTTACCCCTTGACTTGGGTCAACTTACCCCTAACCTGGTGCAAATTAAGCCACAGGAACACTTTTTTATGAGAAGCCATGTTTTTAGAACCCTCATAGATACATTCAGACAATTTAAAATAATAGGAAACATCCTGAAATTACTTTCATTGTACTTCTGCCACTTTTTTTTTACTTGTAATGGCTCATCTAACCCCACTTTCCCCAATACGGAGGGAAGCAAATTTTATTTAGCGTTTGTTGGGTGGGCTGCATTTGGACAGAAGAAAACCGTGTTGAGTTATTTTAATGTTTGTGCAGTGCATAGGCTACTATTTGTGAAAAATAATAATTCATCCGCGTTGTACACATTATTGGGTAAATATATCACAGAAAGTGATAAATAGTTAAAAGAGTCTTTTTTTCAATTTTATTATATTGTCCTGAGCCAGAACAGCCACTGGTGCCCCATCATAATAAAACTGCGCCTGACACCCCTGTGTATAGATGAGCTTGTTTTGGTTTATAGACATCATAAAGTTTGAGCTTTTTCACCCCGTTTAGTTATCACCAAATAACTAAAAAATTGAGCGTAGTGTCATCACCCTCTTAATTACTAACAGACCTCTTTAAAAACATTCACCAGCTATTCTTTCTTTTATTGTGACAAAAACACAAATACTCAGCTTTGTTTCATTACAGCAGTCACAGCAGCCACATCAGCAAAAGCAAAGAGCAGAGAAACGCATACAGAAAGGAATGTAGAACAAAAAGCGAGCGCTGGAACAGGAATCTAATGAAAGTGTGGCTTTTATTATTCAACAGTAAACACTCTAGAAATCAGTGGTGCATCTCTGGATTTGGGTTTTCATAATCCAATGTTAATTCATGTTCCAAAAAAAAAGAAGAAGAAAAAAAAAACTTGAAAGTTTCTTAGAACACTTTTTTTTGCACACTTGAGACTATCAACACACAACCCAATAATATTTGTTTTAGAATTTATGAACAAAAAAGAAAATACTTTTAAAAAATATGTAAAAAGTTGGAGAGTTTTTGAAAAAGTTGAAAAGCTTCCCGTAGATTTTTTTAGTTATTAATAATTAAATACCCAAAGTTAATGTCTTTGATTAGTTAAAAAAAAAGCTCCATTCTTATCGAAACTTACAATTTCAGATAACTTTGTTTCAGATATGATCAAAAGTAATGATTGACTTGCATCCTCCATGTGCTTTGCAACCCGGTTGTAGCCAGACGCTATTGCATTGACAAGGTAATCGACCAATCACAGATGCACTGCCTCCACTCACATGATATTTTGCATATATATTGCCATTATCCCCCATCACATTCATGCCATACTTCGGTACCTCAATGAGAACACAATGAGCTCAAAGGAGACAAAAGAGATGCTGCCTCCCTCCCTTGGCTGTCAGACGGTGTTACTTTAGAAAAATTAGTGCTCTGTATTACTTCTGCAACGTCAATTATTTTCTCATTTGCTCTTCGGATAAAACACACCTGGTAGAAATGAATGTTTATAGGAATGAATCCAGTGATGAGTGGGAAGCTCAGGGGGGAAAAAAGAGTGAAAGAGTTCATTGTTCTCCATCAGATGGAGGAGAGCTTGGGTTTGTTTAGAGTAGAGCGGAATGGTCCGCTCATGATTTAAGAAAAAGGGGGTGGGGAATAACGGGAGACGAGATACAGCTTCCAGACAATGTTCATCTTCAAACACTTCCTATGAAAATATGCATCAGTACCCCACTATGCATCCAGATGTGAGCGAGAAAGAAAAATGACGGCTATGTAAACCGCTGGAGAGAGTGAGAGGGACAGAAAAAATGCTGAGATGCCGTCTGAAGACATTTGGGTTTGCAGTTTCCAGCTGAGAGTTCAGACAGCAGATTCTCTGGGTGTTCTTTATATGTGTTCAGAGAGAACTCGCTATGGATGCCCTGAGACTGCAATGGAGGAGAGTGGAGAGTTGTAATTATGCCTCCCCCTAAACAGCTTGTAGGCTGCAAGCCAGAGTGCCTTCTGTGAACTGCAATTGTGTGTGTGTGTGTGTGAGAAAGTGTGTATACCAGTGGGTCCGCCAGCTGGACAGATGATTCAAGGGCCTTTAATATCCTGTGGAGACCCTGTTAACACATAAGCACGTGTGCTCACATTCAGACACAGACATATGTGTATGTACTCCAATAACTGCAACCGATGCAAATCCTGTTACAAAAAAATCTCACTTTTTTGATGATAAATTGACTGCAGGGAATATTGAGACATTTGAGATAAACTGAGGAGCTCAAAGGAATATTTTAAGTATAATACATCGTCAATTAATTTCAGTGTGTCTACTTTTTTTTTCTTTTTTAAGCAAAAGTCTGGGTTACAGTGAGGCACTATAAATGTAAGCAAATGTTGCTGATCTGTAAATGGTAAAACGCTCACTGTTTCAATATTATAGCCACATGGTGTTAACAATATGCATGTTAAAATGATACTTATGATTGTTGCCAACAATGAGGATGTGAAATTAAGAAAAAACCTTTACAGCGGAAAGTTGTAACAGAAGAATTAGTGAAAGTGCTTTTGTAAAACTGTAAGCGTCACATTTATGCTTTTATATTCTTCAAAAACTACTTCCATTAAAGAAAACGAGGGACAAGTCAACATTAATTTTGTGGTAATCAACATTATGCTACGAATGCTGTTAAACTGACCTCAGAATATTCTTTAAAGTGAGATTTCATCCAAAAATGTAAATTCTGCCTCATGTTGTTCCAAATATGTATGACTTTCGTTCCTCAGTAGAACACAAATGAATATATTGTGATGAATGTTGGTAACCAAGCAGTTTTGGTTACCATTGACTTCCATCCCTTTATAGAACAAAATGCAACATACAAAGTCACAATTAATCTAATACTTGAATAGAGACAGATGCAACGCAAACAAGTGATGAACTTTAAAATAACACCTCCGAGACCGCATTGATCCAGATTGTTGTGCATTTGTTGGCCTGTTTGTGTGAGCCTGTGGGTGTGTATATACATATATATTCATAGACCTACTTTGTTAGGCACAGAAATCTGGAACTGTGCAGGCCTCTCTCAGTTTTCCACCATATGGCAAGCATGGGACTTGGTGCATTGCAAGGGCCACAGGAGACAAGAAGAGGGAGACAGAGAGAGATTGGTAGAGTTTACTTTGTGCAGTGTGTGTGTCTGTGTGTGATTGTGTGTCTGAGTGAGTGATTGAGTGAGCTGGAGACAAGGAGGGCGTTCTGGAATTGATTTATCACCGTTTGGAACGGGAGGGGTGTGTGTGCGTGAATGTGTGAAGGGATTGGGCTTTTCTGAACTTGCGGAGTGCCAGACTGACAGGATACTTACTATGCTGTACCCTAGAGAAAGAGAGGCAGAAAGAGATAAAATGAAAAACAAGCTTTTAGATATTCACACAATTGAAATGATGCAACTCCATTCAGATCATTATTCCTGCATTATACATAAGTGCTATACTAAATCTTACTAACCTAGATTTCAAACCTGTATAACTTTATTCTGTGGAACACAAAAGTAGTTTTTTTTTTTTTTTTAAATCTAAAAGAGATCCAAACAACATTGGTCCTATTTCCTTTCATTGGATAAAAAACTAAACTTTTTCAAATATATTTTTCAAATCTACTTTTGTGTTCCATAGAAGAAAGGCCTGGAATGACATTAAAAAGTGTGTAAATTATGACAGAATGTTTATTTTCGGACAAACTGTCCCTTTACCGTTGAGTAACTTTTAAAACACAATATTGCCATTTATAGTTACCGAGTTACCGCTGCAACATGGACCAACACAAAAACACAAACTAGTGGTGTGTAGTTCCTGAATGATTCATTGTATTTGAACAAATCAGCTGAATGAATGACTCAGTGGCCAACTCAAAGACATTCACTTGTTTCACTTCAGAATAAATCAGCTTTTTTATGAATTGTTTGAATGAATGATTCAGTGATTCATAAAGACAGTCATTGTTTACTTCCTGAATTAATTAGCATTTTTGAACAAATCAGTTGAGTGAATGATTCAGTGACTCACTCATAACAACAACTACTTATTTAGTTTCTGAACCAAATGGCGTTTTTGAAAGAATAGATTAAATGAATGATTCAGTGACTTCAGTGAAAAAAAAAAATACTGCAAAATCTGAAATATCATTCATGTCCATAGCACAAACAATGTGAGACAATTTCCATGCCAGACGTTCAATAATAGTACCACCATGAACACAATCGAAGGTTTCTTAAATCAAAAGGGGTCCAAACAACATTGGGCCTATTTCCTTTCATTGCATGAAAAACATATATTTCAAATCTTTCTTTGTGTTCCATAGAAGAAAGTCATACAGGTTTGGCAGCACATGAAAGTAAATTATGACAAAAAAGTTTTTTTTTTTTTTTTGGACAAATGTTTTTTAAACATTGAGTAACTTACGTTTTAAACACAATATTGGCACTAGTGGTGTAGTGACTAACTCAAAGAAAGATTCACTTTTTTTTTGCTTCAGCATAATTCAGCTTTTTTATGAATTGTTTGAAGGAATGATTCAGTACCTTATTATTGTTTTTTTCCTGAATTATTTAACATTTTTGAATTAATCGGTTAAATGAAGGATTCAGTGACTCACTCATAAAGACAACTACTTGTTTAGTTTCTGAATCAAATATCATTTTTTAAAAGAATCGATTTAATGAATGAACGAGTGAAAAATAGTTGCTGCAAAATTTGAAATATCATTCATGTCCATAGCACAAACAATGCGTGACAAGTTCAATAATAGTACCACCATGAACACAAAGGTTTTTTAAATCTAAAAGTGGTCCAAACAACACTGGGCCCATTTCATTTTATTGCATCTTCCTTCGTGACCCACAGAAAAAAAATGATGTCATACAGCTTTGAAACGACATGAAAGTGAGTAAATTATGACAAAATGTTTATTTTTGGACAAACTGTCCCTTTAATGTTGAGTAACTTACATTTTAAATACAATATTGGCATTTATGATTACTTAAAGTTACTGCTGCAACATGGACCAACATGTACTAGTGGTGTTTAGTTCGTGAATGATTCATTGCATTTGAACAAATCTGCTGAAATAATAAGTTAGTGACTAACTCAAAGACATTCACTTGTTTAACTTCAGAATAAATCAGCATTTTGTAATTAATTGGTTAAATTAACGATTTAGTGACTCACTCATAAAGACAGTCATTGTTTTGTTTCTGAATTAACTAGCATTTTTGAATGAATCGGTTGAAATGATTCAGTGGCTCGTTTATTAAGACTTATTTAGCTTGTTTCGTTTCTACACCAAATAGTATTTTTTTGAAGAATTGATTGAATGAATGATTCAGTGACTTGAAATATGATTTATGTCCACAGCACAAACAATGTTTGTCCAATAATATACCACCATTAATTACTAAATAGTCCACTGATGCACACTTGAAGCTGCATGCCTTGGTCCGAGTTTGCACCACATAGTTTTACGAAAGTGAATTCTATCTCAGTCCACACTACTGTAATCTTGCATTTCTTCATCCTCAAGGGAGGTTACAAAGAGCTTCCCACCGCTCCCTCTCACATCATTACTGCGCTTTGAAAATAGAGAATCTAGAAAAAGCGTTTAATTCCAGACAAACTGATACATCATTGCACTTCTGTAGGCCACAAGGGCTCCATTGATCGGCTTGTTTTCAAGGCAGGAAAGAAAAAGTGAAAACTGAGCCACTCTGTTTTTTTTCCCTCTCGTTCCTCTTTCAGAATTCCTTTCATCTCCTTTAATCAACACTCTCTGATTTTGCTGAGCAATAACTGGAAATATTCATATTCTATTTTCTGTTATATCTCATTTATCATGCTTCATGTGCAATAGCTCTAAGTACTTCGAATGCTTTTTTGAATGCAATTTTGTACATTTTCATAGCTTTTCCAATAAAGCTTGCCTCTGAGATAGAGAGCTAGAGACAAAGAACATTAGGATACACTATTTTTGGTTTTGCACTATTTTCTTTGTGTGTCGCTCAACTTCGGCAATACAAATCCACAATTATTAGGCGCATTAAAAGTGAAACAGATACGAAAAGAGAGATTACTCATTTTCCCAACAAAATGTCATCTTCTCATATTTATGTAGAGGAGCTTTTGTCCTTGTAATTCCACTACAACAAGTCAATCTCCAAGAATTCATGCTGCTAAAATGATACACTCATTAATTATTGAAAACTATGAAAACTATTTGAGTAACATGACTAATGACGAGGGAAGAAATATATTGATTTTCAAAGATGATGTTTCAGCAATGAGACTGCTAATTACAATCACCCATCTGACAAACAAAAGATGTGCAACTCTCTAACTTGGTATTTCAAAACGCACAAGCTCATTAGTGATGAAGAAACGACTTCTAGTAGCTGTTGTCGTTCAAATTAAACTGTACTCTCGTTTTCTCCCTTACACACACTGAGGAGAACAACAAAGGATAACAAGATCTTTCTAAATCCTTCATGTTAATGACTAGAAGTTTGCCCTGACAAAAAGCTAGCTTGACAAAAGAAGTAGATGAAAAATCTCATGTCAGAGCTGTGGTGTGTGTGTGCACGATAAAGTGATTCAGCAGCTTTTGTTCCACACTCTTTCAGCCTGCTGTCCCCTTACTTTCAGGGTGTCTGATTGGCGGCTGAGTGGGAAGTCAAAGGTCATGTGAAGTCTGACAAAGGGCCCAGGCCAATACAAAAGTTACTAAGTGTGTCAGATTGGGAGGGGGTCCTGAAGGAGACCTCCTGCTCGGTCCCCTAACAAAGAACCATCAGCATGTGAACAGCCACGAGTGTCAGCACTCCAATCCGCCGCTCCATCCCCCCTCAGAGGGGCCTCTCTCATGGCATGCCCTCTGTCGCTGCGGGGGGAGCTCGCTGGATAAGCGTTAAATCACTGGCTGGCATAAGGGACCGTGTGTGATTTGGGGTTGGGGGTTTTGCTAAATGCGACGGCCGCTCTTTAACAAAGAACAAACCAAAGTGTGCCTCTTGTTTTCTTTTAAAAAAGGAACTAGGGAGGGATGGGGAGCACAACACAAAATGTACAAGAGCACAGAGAATGTGAGTCAGTTAATTTGGCACTCAGATGGAAAGCTAATGGAACATTTCCAGCAAAGTTACAAATAAGGCTACTTATTTGGCCATCTCGCTTTAAAAAAAAAAAGGCTTAGAATATGAAAACTATGCGACTACATTCCCTAGGTTGGTCATTTGGCCTTGAGTCACACTGCATTGAGAGCGGCTCTGTGCTGACCAGAGACAGAATGAATGAATGCCTTAAAGCCATTTAGCCTCTTAACAAATTTAGCGCTTAAACAATGCCACCCCAACCCCATCCATCTCGTCATCCATCTTAAACCTGGCGTACAGAATTAACGACCTCGCTTAATGACTGATAGCCAGAACCCACACTGCCCACTTATTAGCGCCACTGTTCACTTCTTAAGCTATTCAAATAAAAAGACTTGGCTTCTTTCTCTATTCTCCTGTGTTTTCCCCCCGCTTCTTTAGTTACAGTGATGAGTCTCGGGGGTTGTTTGGGTTTGAGTCGACTGTCAACAAAGCCTCGAAACTACAGAAACTAGAGATCATTAACTGCCTTTCTGAAGCTGTTCTTAATTATCAAACCCACACTCTGATTCAAGCTAATTGCCCATTAGCCAAACAATTAGCTAACTTGCTAACACTGAGTAGCGCTAAAAGGATTGTGAAGATCACAAATTCCACAGCAGGCTAATGTGATATTCAGATTTTCTGACAGGAAAAAGTGATGTTTTTATTTACTAATGGCAAGTATTTAAGCTGCAATAATGAATGAGATGAGGCTCCTAAGGTTTTAAAGGAATAGTTTAGCCAAAAATGAAAATTCTGATATTAATTGCCCATAAGACCTTCGTTCATCTTCAGAACACAAATTAAGATATTTTTGATGAAATCCGAGAGCTTTCTGACCTTGCATAGACAGCAACGCAACCACCATATTCAAGACCCAGAAAGGTAGAGGATTGAAAAGAACTGACTGTGACATTATTTTTGTTTTTTTGCGCACAAAAAGTATTCTCATAACTTCATAAAATGATGGTTGAACTGCTCACATGGAATATTTTAATGATGTCCTTACTAATTTCTGGCCCATGAAAGTTGCATTGCTTTCTATAAAAGGTCAGAAAGCTCTTGGATTTCATCAAAAATATCTTCATTTGTGTTCTGAAGATGAACGAAGGTCTTACAGGTTTGGAACGACATGATAGTGACAGACAGAATTTACATTTTCGGGTGAATTAACACTGTAATGAGCACTGCAATGTCGTTAATGTGTCAAAAGTGATTGCAGTTACTACTGCCACCATCTCTGGTTTGCTTCATCTTTTGTACAGTGGACATTTAGGGGGAAAAAAACACATATTCACTATTGTTATTAACTAAAATGTAACTAAAAATAAAACGACTGAATAAATCAGTACTAATAGATTTGCACAAACACAAAGTGAATCAAACTGAAAGCACTTGTACAGCTTTAGAGCTGCCTTGAAAAAATCCTCTAGCAGCAGAAGGATCTATATGGTATTCAATGACACATATTTTCCTGGATTTTCAAGCCTTAAAGCAACAGACACTGATTTCCTTCTAAATCCACAGAATGCCTGGACAGATAGATGGAATAATGCGTGAATGTTATGAATGGACGGACAGACATCGAAAAAGCGCTGAGGTCGGCACATATGCGCTCTTAAGCTGACCCGCGGCCAAAAAGTGTTTGGATTAGACGGAATGGGGAGACGATCACTTCCTCTGGCTATAAAATTATCCTCTTTACCCTCCATTGGAACCAGAAAGATAAACACTCTCCGTGTTTTTATAGGTGTGTGTGTGTGTGTCTGGAGTTTTAATTGAACCCATTAGAAGGAGAGATAGAGTTACTTGGCTTAACTCAGAGGGGGTTCTGTCACTCTCTAGCTTTTACCATAAAGAACTTTTATGCAGGAAACGGTCACAGGCTATAAAGCGGGAATTTCTGTTTTTATAATGCGCGAGGCGTTATTTAAGAACAAGTCTGTTTATTTCTTACTCTGTTAATGTATATATTTCTCATTCATATCTGAACATAGTTTTCTAAAGACACATCCAGTGCACATGGAACAATATTTTCTTTCTCTTGTAAATCACATTTAAACCCGCAGCGCTGAAGACATTCATTTGATACAAAGTGTAATCTAGGGGTGCAGATCTGCAGGCGAGAGTCTTAAACTGCTAAAAAATCCAAAAATAACATAAAGGGAGTGTGAGGAAGAAATCGGAGAGTGCGAGAAAGAGAGTCAGAATGTAGCGGGGAGAGAAAGTGGCTCTGTTTCTTTGTGTAAGGTGATCCTTCGCTCATAAGAGTTTCCACGGAAATCAGGCTGACATTGTGAACACGTGGCGCGCTGCCGTCCCAGGCTCCCCGAAAAAGACCCCCACACATCTGCCAAGCCAAGCAGACTGAGCGAAGCCGCAACAGAGGGAAGGAGGGAGGATTTAAATCTATTGCATACTGAATGAACCCCCTTCTGAAATATGTCACCTTTGAGCCCCCACATGCGCCGAAGTCACCGATGCCCCCAGAAGTGTGCGTGTCTTTGTGCGCTCCCAGAAAAGAAGTGTGTCGAGAAGAACGAACAATAGGTTGTTTCTCCCCCCATCTCCGGCTCTGTCATGTTTTGTGAAGTCGTTCTCAGAAAAAGCCTTTGAACTAAAAAGACAAGCTATTCCTCCACGTTGAACACAAACATGAAGCGAGGAGGTTCCATTTGTCAATATGCAGCTCTGATCAGCTGAAAAACAGAGGGAATTGTTTCTCCTTGAAATCAGATAAGCAGTTCAAGCTAACCGAGCTATGATGATCAAAAACAGAAGAGCGGTGTTGGTGTGTCGTGAACTCTAAAATAAAAACAGAAAAGCGTTTTCCGAACGTGACATCAGATAGGCGCAGGTTAGCGGCATGCAGACTGAAGCAAGGTATCGTTCGGCTACAAAAACAAGTGATCAGGTGACAAAGTAACAGCTGCCAGACGGACGGGAATCGGCCTATTCTTGCGCAGATACACTCTTGCTCTGTCTTTTTAGGACAAAAATCAGAGAACAGAACATTCATGTTTTTGTGGCTTGTGAATGTGAGTCGAGTTAGACTAAATATCAAACAGCTGCTTCTCTAAATGTTGGATCACTGTGTTGCTTGGTCAAGTGCCAATTCGGGACCAGTTCTTTTCATGATTACTCTAATTCTGAGATATTAAAGTTAGTTCATCCAAAACTGAACATTCTGTCATCATTTACTCACCCTCATGATGTTCCAAACCTGTGTGA